>PVIJ01003189.1:0-140663 GCA_004024925.1 Scalopus aquaticus | reverse complement strand
CCACCTCCATGCTTTTAAAAGTTAAGCAAGGGAAAAGAGCACCCATTGGCTGGGACCCCAAGGGAGGCAGATGCGGAGAGCACAGCTCTGCGTCTCCGAGCACCGCAAACGGAGCAGCTGGCCGCGCCGGGTATAGAATGGGCCTGCGAGGCTCAGATGGAAGCGACTTTTTAGCCTTCTGGAGGGCGACGAGAATTGCACCGCGGCAGCAGCTAGGGCGGCGGTGAACTTTGCGCCTTTACACTCAAGGCGAACGCGCCTGTGGCTGAGTTGCCTCCGGCACGTAGGGGCACCTCGCGCGCGCCTACAACTCCCAGAAGTTCGGGTTCTCCGCTACCAGCGGCCAGTTAGAGCCGGGAGGGGACGAGCAGGGAAGAAATCAGGCAAGAAGGGGCCGACTCACCCGAGGCTTCGCGGGAGCCGCAGCTCCGCTCCAGGTTTGCGCAGCTCCGGGCGGGCCCGGACGCGGCCCCGGCCGGTGGCGGCTGCGCAGCGCCTTCGTCTCCCTCTGAGGAGCCCTTTTCGTCAGCGCCGCCGCCGTGGCTGCAGCCTCCGTCATCTACAGCGGCGATCGCTTCTTCCGCGCCCAACTTTCGCCGCTTTTTCTGAAGCTGTTGCTGCTTCTCGGCGCCAATCAGCGCCTCCACGGAGAAGGCGTGCGCCTTGAGGCTTAGCATGCTGCACGGCGATCCCCTCCGCTTCTCGGCCATCCCCGCCGCCCGCCGCTCGCCCGCCCCTCGCTCATATACACTCACGCGGGCACACGCACACACTCGCTCTCCTTTCCCCACCCAAATTTGAACAACTCTCAGGGCCTCCAGCAGGCCGAGATCTGCCCTCTTCCCCGCCTCGGGCAAAAACGGATTTTGCGTTTCCTCTTTCTCGCTGTGTGAGGATCCGAGGAACTAGCGACGCGCCCGCCAAGTTTCCTTCCCTCGGTCTCTCGCGCGCGCTTCTCTCACTGATGCACTTCTTCACTCCCACCCCCTCCACCTCCTCCTGCTGCTCCAAGATCTGCCTCGACTGATGCGCCAGAAAGGACTAACATGGGTAAAAAACACTCTGCGGACACAAATTAGGGATTGTAATTGAAATTTGTTGCCTTGATCTGTCAGCACTTCCAAGCAGGAGAGCGGTGGGAAGAACTTGCTCATTAGTGTCAATAAAGCGGCAGGGGCGGAGTTCGGGGCCTTGTCAATCAGCGAGAGGACTGACCAATCCGGAGCGCCGACCCCACGCACGCCGCGCCCACTTCCTTACAAGGACGCAAAAAACTAGGAGTGAAAAGCGCCGCCGTCTGGCTTGCAAGCGCCAGCCGCAGGCGACTGAACCCGACGGTATCCCTGCCTCTAGCCCATTCCAGCCTCAGAGTCTCCAGCTTTCCTCTTCAGGACCTGGAAAGGCCGTGTCTCCTGGCTTTAAACCAACACGACTGCCAAGTTAGAATATCAAGAATCTTTCAAGAAACCTTAAATTCCGTCCCACACCCTTATCATTTAATATTGCTACAACCATTTTCGAAGTGGAGGAGAATTCACAGCCATCAGGCCGTCTTTTCTCATTTAAACATTCCAGCAGCTTTAGTAGTAGCGCTCGCTCTCAGCTGGGCATGGCATTAGTCTTATTTAGCAAAGTTTTGCTCCTTGGATTTTTCTTAGGGAGGGAGAATTCAAGATATATATATATTCATATATGTCCCTTATGTTTAGGAGAGCACATTTTCATGTTATTGCTCAGTCCTTCGCGTGAACTAGTCAGAAAAAGCACGCTCTTTCCGGAGCCTCTCTTTTTTCAAAAGATGAGCATTCATTTTAAACGGAGGCACGATAGTCTGATCCTGTGTGTCTTTAATGATGAGAACTTTAAAATTCCTGAAAACTACGCAAAGTGAAATGAGTTTTAAAATGCAGTAAAATTTTCCATCGAAGTGTTCTTTTTTATGTCTGTGATTTTAAGTAACTTCATATTTGTCCTGAGCTTGACAATTCGCCACGTCTTTCCTCTGGTTTTTAAAGAACCAACTGTTTCTTTAAAACAAACAAAACTTTTAAAACGTTTTAAATTGAATAACTTTAAACATATCTGTACAGCTTGTCTTGTAGCTTCAACTCGACCTTTTGTCAGGATTAACCAAAAAAATGGGCTTGGTGTAAACAGAGCAAATCTCTTATGAACAAATCGTGATTCATATTACTCTTAAATCTTTGGTATAAAAAGCCCCATGAAGGGCCTCCCACCTGCCCCCCCCCCCAATTCAACCTCCACAACAGTCGCTGTTCTATTATCTCTAACTTGTAAATTTTCGGTAGAGAGTAGCTTCCCTATCCTGATTTTTTAATCCTAGTGCAAGGGAACGGGCGGTTGCTCCAAGGCAACCAGAAAGCAGGAACCAGAGCAGGCATTGCCCAGGAGCATCCAAACACTCGCCGACCGACAGATTCGGCAGTTCTGGGGTCAAAACAAAACCAAACCGACCTGGTGATACACTTGCGCCTGAGGCCTCTTTGAAACACTTGAGAAACAGATTCAACAGGAAAGAGTTGTTTTGCATTTGTAAAAGAAGACTTTGCAAAAAGTTTGAAACTTGTGAGACCCGGGCGGGGTCCGTCCTTCGCCGCTCCACAGGCGGGTAGTGAAATCTTAAAAGTGAGCACAAAACGTGTTTCTAAAGACAGGTAAAGGGTGGGAGTGGATCTGGCAGAGCACAGAGCCCGCCTGGAGGTTTGGGGCCGCCAGTTGAAGTGGGATGGGAGAGAGAAGTGGGGGGTGGGAGGATGCGGACGTGCAGGAGGCTGCGCCCCGAGCTCCGCAAGGCAAGAGCATCTGAAACCGGAATTCGCAGCTTGCTAAGACCAGCACCACGCTCCAGGCCCAGGTTCTGCGTAACCCGCCGGAGGAGCAATCCAAAAATACCTCCGAGCCTTCTTTGCGGCCCTGGAGATTTAGAGGACAGGAGACTGAGGCCCACACGGCCGTTCAGGCCGGCTCAGGCTGGATGGCTGGGGAAGAGCGAGCGGCTTAGAGAAATACGAGGCCGCCAGGGACAAACGCGTTTCCAGACGCAAATCCTGCTTTGTAGACAAGCTCGTGTCCTTTTATATATCCCGTAGCTCAAACTGACTTAGAGAGGATTACACTGCCCAAGGCCTCTTGTTTTCCTTTTCCACTTCTTTCGATTTTTCCCGGGGCTTCAAGGAGTGCAGACCTCTGAACGCCGGGACACCCGCGGACGTGTGCTCTTACATTCTACAAGTTGGAAAGTTTGGGCTCCAGTCACCTAAGATGTCAAATAGAACTTGACCCTTAGAAGTAATCAAGGTGTGCGCGGGGCGCCCGGGACTGGGCTAGTGTACCGGTTCCCTTAATGCAGATGCAGGCTGGTTTAAGGAGCCTTAGGGATAGAGCCACAGCGCCACTCTCTCCTCGGGTTCCTCTAGAATCCAGACTTAGGCTCCGCAATCCAAAAGGACCAACTGGCCGGACCTGGAAAAGCAGCGGGTCATTTAGAACTTTTCTCCGGGAGGGGACAAGGCATAAAACCTCTGCCAGCGCGGGAGGGAAGAAAGGCACAAGTTGTCACACAGCCTTCGAAGTGATGGCTGAACCATCGCCCTAAGGAGGCGTTTCCCCCAAATAAGGCATGTGCTTGTTTGGGCCCAGCCCGAACAAATCGTGAATTGGCCTGAGGAAAGGTCAGAGAGGTGTGCGCGCACGTGCTTTTATGTGCTCGTGTACACTTGTCCATATGCCTATATGCGCGTGGATGCGCGTGTAAACTTGGGTGGGGTCGTATGAACTGGGACAATGTGCCTCTTGTCACTTTTAGGGAGAATGTCTTTCCCAATATAAACTCTGTTAAAGTAAACAAAACGGAATTAAACGGTCAGGTCTCTGGCAGGGACAGCCCGACTCTATTTCAAATTAAAGTCATCCCCAGAAGAACGTTAGCCGTGTGTCTCTCTCTGGGAGTGGGGGGTGAAAGGAGGGAAAAATAGGCAAAAGAGCCTAATGGAAGGTGTCCTGCAAGATAACAAAACTAACATGGGCAAATAGGAGCTTTTTAAAAAATCATATACAATTTCTCTTCTTTATTTTTCTTGGTACACTTTAAAATTGGACAGTTCCAAAGGATTTTTTTAATAAGCATTCTCTCTGTTGACTCCCTCTGCTTTCAGCCTATAGCCTGTTTATACCGTATATATGCATATACACACATACGCGTAGAGAACGCTTACTATTTTGTATTACTTGCATTTTATTTATTCATAAACATTTATTTACTTTCCAAAACAAAATTTAAAATCATTCTCTAGAGAGTCACTTCTCCTTTTTCTTTAATATTTGACAATCCCCCTCAAAGTTTCTAACCCTTTTGCTTGATATCCCAAATTCAACACCTGACACAGGGAGGTGAGCCCTGGCACACAGTCTTCTCTTGGCTCCTGACCACCAGCCGCATAAGGTGAAGTGGGAATTTCCACAGAGGCATGATCCTTACTTTCCCAGGTATAAAAAGACATTTAGTATTAGCTAAAAGATTAACCCTGAGAAAAATTCAGGAATAGATAGGAAAGTGGGGGTGAGCAAGGGCTCATTTTAGTATCAAGAAGCATACTATCTGGCTGTAATCTGGGGGAAAGCACTATCCTAATGTGCAGCCTTACATTTCAGAAGTCTCCTAAGTCTCTTTCTCTCCTTCCTTCTTTCCCCTTTCCACTTTCTTCTTTCTCTTTGCACGTCTTGTGCTCCCCTCCCTCTCTCTGATCTGGGTTAATAACAAAGAATAAGTTATAACTGTTGCATAGTTTACAAAGACTATGAGTATAAATTCGTTGGCAAAGCGGGAGTTCTAGCGAGCCTTCTTCCTGCTGATCTCTGACTGCAACGGCAAATCCAGGCCCAGCGGAAAGATCAATCCAGTACCACAATTCCTTGTCGCTGGCTTTTGTTGAGGATTTGCACACACAGACAGCACCTCCCCGCGTATTGGCGATGGCTTTAACATTTTTCTCTTCAAACAGCTAGAAATTTCCCTGTTGCGATCAGTTGAGACCAAGTCCCTTCACAAAATAACAGCGAAGCCCCGAAGAAGTGTCCCTTTGGATCGCCAGAAAGCCACAACCCAGATTCTGGACAGGAGAATTTCTGTTCTGGAAATGGTTTTCAAGCAATGCTCACGTCTTTCTATGGTTAGGAGAGGTGCTAGATTTGAAGGGAGTGTAAAGGGTGTACTCTGAGGATAATCAGTTCTTTATTCCTCCCTCCCACTCAATTCCAAGTACTCCAATTTAGCGGGGCTCTCGAGCTTCCCCACTCACGTCCAATTTCCAGCAGTATCTGCTCTGTCTCCAGAAGATATGGCATTTTTTTCTAAAAATCCTGTTCGGGAGAAAACTATGCCTTCACTTTCTTATTCATTGACCCACACTTCTCCCTTAACCCCACAAAAATTTCCAAGAAAGCCACATCTATTTCTATCACTAATACCTGATCCAAATATAACATGACTTGGAAAAGGTAATGAAATTAACATCCAGAGAGAAAATGAATAATCAAGATGTTAGTTGAATATTACAGTAGCAATATTACATATGATTTGGACATAAGCCTAACTGAAACAATAAAGGGGAAAACAAATAACATTCTCTAATAGTTAATGGATATTTTACTATTTTTTGTATAAATGCTATTTAAATTGATAACTAAAACATGTAGTTTCATATCTTTTGAATTAAATATTTAATGTTCCTTTTTCACTGAGGAAAGATTGCCTTGAGTTTGCTGAATTTAAAATGCAACTAAGTGTCTCTATTTAATTTCCACCTAAAAATCACTAGGTTTGGTGTTTAGCTTTTTATAAAAATTATTACACCATCTAATTGACTGTAAATTGGACCCTGTACTTATATTTCTCATCTGTAGATACCAATAGTTTTTAGACGGTGGAAATTTTGTGTACATTTATCTAATCTGCTGCAAGTATAAACAATGAAGTATGTGACTGGAGTTTATTCATATTTGTGTATTGACAGATGAAACATCTCAGTTTCAGCTGAATGAGAAAACTTTTAACAGATTAATTTAAAGTTAGTACTGGAACTGCAATAAAAGAAATGAGCTATTGAAAAATAACATTAGCATGAGGAATTAACTTTGACTTCAAACACATGAACAAAAAAAATGATGACAAATTATGACTTTTCTAAATGACTTTGGTTTTGTTTTCACTTTTAATTGTGTGAATGCCCACATCTTTTAAGTAGTGTATCATAGACAGTTAAGACAGACAGAAAAAAAAAAGACTTTAGAGACTCTCCTTTCAGTACAACCATATTAAACTTTGCCTTAAAATAATTTTACTATTTCCAACCTGGGTCTTCAGGGAGAGCCGAATGAAAATCTTTAAGCAAAAGGCTAAAATATAGCAACAACAAGATGATCTTACCAAAACATTGAGATTGAAATTATTGCTTAGTAAAGAAGCTGCCACACATATAATACTGCATTTCCAAATTCACTCTCATAAAGAAAGGGCAAAGGGAAAAAAAAAGCTATCTCAGGCCATGCATAATTGGTGATGTAAATTCAATATAACTAACATTTCTAGAAAGACTTGTCCTTTTTATGTTAACCTTTAGTTTTTGATGCAGGTTCCTTCTCAAATTACATAAAATGTACTTTAAGAATCACTCACTACCTGCTACAGATGTCCAGCAAAAACTGAATTATGGAAGTCGGAAACATATGGCAGTTGCCTATTGCACAAGGAAGGTACATATGAAAGTTATAAATTTCATTCTTTAAGTCAGCATTGTAAACGCATTTTATAGGGTTCACAGTGTGTATTACATCTGTAGATTTAATTTTTGAAATATACTTTTTTTGGAGATATTTGTGGTTTGGGATTCTAAGAGAAAGAACTCATCTTGATGTGTTAGAAATAAAGAAAAGAAACAACAAATAAAAATAATGTGGAAAGCAAACGTTTTTCTTTTAATTTCCCAGCTGGTAATACTGGAAATGATATCAGACCATCTATTGGCAAAGGATTACTCCCAACAGAGGAGTTGCCCATCAGCACAGCCTTGTGCATTTGAGTCCCCACTGCAAAGGAGCAGAGTTGTCAACTTGAGCAAAACCAACTTTGACCCTGATATAAAAACCACCTAAATAAGAGTTAAACCACGCAAATGTCAAAACTGCACCAACTTAATTTGCACTTGAGAAATATTTCCAACTCCTTACTGATTGAGCCTTTCCCCATGAAAAGATTTGAGTTTACTTCATTTAACATCCTTGAAACTACATTTTATTGCAATCATAATTTAATATATATCTCAGTGTTGTCAATGGATACAAACTACTATCAACACCAAGATATCTTCTCCTCAACTTTCAGAATTATTTTAAAATAATCTCTCTAATTTTCTACCTAAAGCCCCCAGTGGTATCTTAAAATTTATTTTTAATTTGTGCATTTTAAGAGTCACAGTTCTCCTGTTCCAGTTTATTTGGAGAAATGTTAGAACCAAGTTATGTGAATGGTCTTGGTCAAAAAAGGAGTTTAAACAAATACATATTTGTTTAAATACTCCAAGAGTGAGGCAGGTGCCTACAGGTAAGGTCGTTGTGAGTTCAGGGTAAGAAAACCATTCTCAGATTTCTGTCGTGGGAGCGTGGGGAAATGCGCAAGGCAATTCTCTGCTTTGCTGTGCTGGAGTGAAATTTACTGGGGGGAGAAATAAAGCAAAAGTAACAACAACAAGGACGACGACGACAAATGCGCCCTTCCCTGCCAGAAGTTTTATTTGGCTGTGTTTTGAGTTCTGGGTAGTCAGTTGTCGCGTGGTCACCTGTCTGGGTCTTCTTTTCCAGTTGTTATCTTACTGAACGCTGATTATTTTTTCAGCACTGAGGCTTTGTGAGGTGGTAAGAGATTGAGCTTTCATTATTGAACCCTTCATTGTTCTAGATAGGTGGGGGGGGGGGAATTCCTGAGACTTTGAAAAGATTCAGATTCTTTTCTATCCACTCGCAGAAATTTGGGAACAAGGAAAATGCAGGAAAATTTCTCATTTCCTCCTTTCCCAAGTTTTAGGTTGCTTTCTGAGCTCCCATCCTGTAGTGCCCAGACCATTCTACATCCCTCGTTAACACTTCTAATTAGAACTCCGCAAGGGGACCTTCCCAAAGCATTTACTTATTATTATTTAATAAAAACAGCAATAGTGGTAAAAAGAAGTTTTAAAAAATCAGTCTAGTTTCCGGGGGCACCCTGGAGTCCCTGGGGCATATCCGGCTGGTAAAACATTCAGGAATTCACATTCTCGACGAACTTCTATGACTAAAATTAAAATCCGGTCTGGGATTCTGAAGCTCGTTTTGCTTTGGTCAATATCTGCGTATTCTTTCATTTTGTTTCAGTTCCCTTCTGGGTTTGGTGCCTTTTTTTTTTTTTTCCATTGCTGAAGACAATCTGATTTACAGTTTGACTGAGAGTTGCATTTCTGTTTAGAAGGTGAAACGTCCAAGTCAGTTAGCCAAATTATTCCCCGACGGCTCCAATATTGCGCCAGAGTCCCAGAGTCAGTTATTTTTATGTCTGACTGTATTTCAAATGTTCAGGGTGATAAATAAAACCCGCCTCAAGCTGCAAACTATCTCAGTGTGATGAGGAACAATTGACAAAAATTAACCCAGCCAAATCGTTGGGGTTCTCACGAGCGCCTGCAGCATAAATCAGCTTCGCGGCGGCTTGGAAGCACCATGCTCGGAGCTGCGAGTACGCTGCCGCCGCGACTTTCAACACTGCTGAAGTGATTGGGGCTCGGCCGATAGGGTAAGAGTCGGTATAGGACTCTGTCTTGGGTTCAGAATTGTTTGAACAAGGGGCATGTTGGGGGAGAAAGGCCACGCCTAAGCGACCCCCTAATGTATCGTCGAGAATTCTCCAGTGGGGTCCGCGTGTGTGTGAAATCAAAGAAAACGAGGGTGGCAAACTAAGAGGGGTGAGAGTAAGCGGTGAGTAACCACCCTAGACTCTCCCCTGATTGATTGCTCAAGAACCTTGAAAGAGATTCGTCTCAGCTATTAACCATTAAGCCCTTTTTACGGGAAATCAAGGATGGCGCCCTGGGAAGCTTTCTGTGGCGGCGCTGTAGTTGCTTAGAGTCTACAACCCGCCGGTACATTCACTTCCCAGTGCGCACGCCCCATCCCGGAACCCGGGCTTCCGCCGAGCCCGCACCCCCTTCCCCCAAGCGCGGTGGCCCAAGTCGGCGCTTCTGGGAAGACTGGGTCGTCCGATCAGTCGCCGCCGACACTCGCCACCTGCTGAAACGCCCCGCCGCAGGTGACGAGCAGAAACGCGCGGACTCGTGCTAATCATCCACTAGGAGTCAGGAGCACGGGTTTCTTTTGATAAGTGCAAAGCGCAGCCCTCTCGGTGCTAAGTGCACAGTAAGTGTGAAGAATAAATATATCATTCCCCTACCCCCCCCCCCCCCGCGCCTGTCTCGCAAAGGCCTCTCAACCCTCTGTGGTTCAGACACATAGATTATCGATTACTTGGGGCGCCCGCGCCTGCGTCTTAGGTCGTGGGGGTGAAGGGTGGCGAGCACCTCAGTGTGACTGAGGCCACTCGCCACTGCGTGCCACTCGCCAGGTTTGGCGCCTGGCTTCTCCGAGAGACACTTATAATATGGATTATCAAACCTTCCACAAACCTCTCCAGACCCTTAAGACGGCAGCACAGGCAAACGATTTTCCCCAGCCTCGTCCCCATCCTGCCGGGGCACTTGAAGACGACGTTGACACCAGACACAGCGCGCATGGCGTGAGTGCCTGTGCGCATGCATGCGTGCGTGCGTGCGTGCGTGCGTGTGTGTGTGTGTGTGTGTGTGTGTGTGCATTCGCCTCAGGTTATCAAATTAGATTACCGCAAGAGAGCAGGGAAGGGGATCGAGTGGGAGAGTGGAGACTATTGTTCTCCGTATATTTAAATAAAGCCTTTCCTTACAAATAAAAAAGTTAAAGAGAAATGTGAGTGAAAACTCAAGACCCCCCGCGGGGAGTTCTTTTGCCTAGGCACCCCAGATCCCGCTTTTCTGCGGGCATTGCTTCAGCGCCACTGCTGAAGTCCTGCGGTGACGTCCCGGGGAGCCTGGGCCTCTCTGTGGCTTGCGGAGATTGTGAGGTGCTCGCCACCTCGTGGGCAGGACCGCGAGATCCCAGGCCCTGGCTGACCTTCGCAGCCGAGTGACCCACCCCTGCCTCTTTTGGGCGTAAACCTGAACCCAACTCAGTCTTCCGCCTCTCCTTGGCCTACGCGGTAACTCCCAAGCCCTGGTCCACTGCCCACACGCGGCAAAAGGTTCCCGGACTGGGAATGACAGACATAGATCCGCGCAGAGCGCGATTCCACACGTATTTGTTTTGTGCCCCTGACCACTTCCTGGCCATTACCCCAGCGTTACAATTCGAATAAAACTTGCCGGCCTCGCCCTCTGAGCCCCCCAGTAGGGGTGTATTATATTCCGATAGGGGTAAAAAGAAAGGGCTTGGCAGAGAAACTGTTAGCTATCCATTCGTGTTGCTGCCCGCAGCCGCCCAGATCTGGGGGATCATTTCGGCCCAGGCCTGAGACCGACGGGAAGAATGGGGCTGGGCTTCCGGCAGCAGGCGCGACTGGGCCCTGGGTGGGAGCACTGAGCGTCCTGGGGACCTTCTGCCGAAGGGTTCTCAACAGAGCCTGGGACTGAACGGCCTCGCCGCCCATGTCATGCAAGCTCTGGCTGGGGATGCGCTGATACGGCTCTGCCTTGACCCCTCCACCTTGCCACGGACAGCAGCTTGGGAGACTGCAGAACCCAGGAGGGAAAAAAGAAAAGAAAACAAAACAGGGTCAGAGAAGGCTTTGGCCTTATGCGACAAACCTTCGAGGAGAGGAGAGAGGGTCTCTAAAGGAAGATGTCTCCCAACCCTTTTCAAAAATATAAAACCACCTGGAAAAGGAAACACCAATATGATTGCAGACAATTGAAGATAAAGGGGAATTAAAACGAGAAGCCTGAAAGGAAGGTTAATATATGTTTTCTTCACACTTCAGAGTTTTCGTGATATAAACCAACCAGACCCCAAATAAAAAAGACAAATTTCCCCTAGCCATGGGCCAGTTGGCACATATTTCCCTGTCTAGTTCCCATGACCTGTTACAGTTATCATCAACCCAGATAGTGGGAGAGGAATGAGCTTCTCCCCCTTTGCCATTTCCATTTAAAATCCCAGGGCACAACATCTAAAAATTTTCTTGACTTCTCTCATTAGTGAGGTTCCCTTTGGATTGCTTGTTTTGTTTTCTTGTTTGGAAAAGCACATTTCACTAGTTTTAAGTAGGAAAGTGAATGGAGACAAAAAGTGAATGCAAAATAACCTGTATGTGAAGAAATTATCTAGGATGGTTATGAGCTTTCAGTTGCATAGTTATTTCTAAGAAGACTTCATTTAAAAACATGAAAAACCTTTTGGGGCAGTTACAGTTACATTAGTACATGTTGTGGAAATAAGCTTGGAGTTAGGGAAAAATTATTAGAAACAGCTGTGATGTTAATGTTTCAAAACTCAAAGTACTCAGTATGCTTAGTATCTACTTTTCATCATAATTTTTCTTGTGCATCCACATAATGCACTGCTCTCCGTGTGTAATACAAGACACTTGTTTAATAAAGCAAATGATTGTCTGTGTCAGGGAGATTTGGTCCTCTCTCCCTCTCCCAGTCCATGTGCAGAGCAGATCAAAGACCTGAATTACCTCTGTCTTTCCAAAGGCAACCAGATGGTGACTTGATTTTTCTTGAGATTTTTTTTAGCAATAGAATTCAAAGGATTAAAGAATCTGTGTGACACTACAGATGAAAGTTCTACCTAGGTAAGTTATATTTTAAATTAATATCATGCATACCTTACCTTATTCCACTAGAGTTTTGAGGAATCTTATGAGAATACATATAATAATTCAATTTGCAAATGGTGAGTTAAAGGACTGAACCAAGTAAAACAGAAATCACAATCCAGCATCAAAATGAAAAATAAATAAGAACTCTGATAGGCATGTAGAATATTAGATAGTTACTAAAAAGGAAATTTAAATTAGTCTCTGAGCTCCCTAGCAGTAAGTGTAAAAAGTAAAACCTAATCCTCATCAAGCACAAGGAGAAATCATATCAGTTCCTCTTAGTAAGCAGTGTACTACCTAAAGTGATAATGTTGTTGCTAATGATGATATTAGCAGCGGCAGGGGTAGGTTTAACATGCTGCTCTCCCAATACATTCAGTTACTCTTCTTGGGATATTTTTACTTTATTACAGTTAGACTAAAGCTGCTTCTATACATAAAGGCAGTTTGGTGCCTGGCAAAGATTTTGGAAATCAGAGAGACCTGAATTCAGTGCTGCTTCTGCACTTAGGGTTTCTGTATAGCCCTTGTCAAGGTATTTAATCTCTCTCTCTCTCTCTCTCTCTCTCTCTCTCTCTCTCTCTCTCTCTCTCTCTCTCTCTCTCTCTCTCTCTCTCTTTCTCCCTCTCCCTCTCCCTCTCCCAGTTTTCTTTGCAAAATGTAGAAATGTATCCCATAGGCTGATAGAAAGGATATTTTGGAGCTTAACACTAAGAAAAATTTATAAGTACAAAAGACTAATATTGCTGTTTTTGTTACCAAGGACAAACTTCCAAGCCTCTGAACAAGTGTGAATGCAAAAATTTGAACTGGAAGACCTGTCAGTACAGTTAGATAAGCGAGTTCTCTGACTTCCTTTCCCCTCCCTATATTAAATTTCTGGAAAGGGAAGAGGGATTTGGTGAGATGGGGGCTTGCCTTGAACTCGCAAGGGTAGAAATAGGTTGGTCCCTTAGGTTGCAAGTTCACTGGTAGTCACCCGTGGGGGTGGCAGCTGTCAGAATCACCTTGATAATGGGGGTGATTCACATCATGAATTAGTTCCAAGGGAGGTAGCTAGATCTCTTGAGTTTTATTTTTGAAAGTGGGCAGGAGCATTAAGGGTTTATAGTTCAGTACAGAAGGTTGGTATTCCTTTAAATATTAGGGACTTGAATGAGAGCAAAATACAAGGCGATGCTCCCCTTTCCCATTCTCTCTCACCCTGCCTCTTACGGTACAGAGCTTTCAAACTGAGTATTTGCTAAGAACCAAACAGTGGCTTTAGATTTTGTGGAAACAAGTTATCTGTCTTGGATCCAAAACCCAGGAAACTGTCCTCAGAAAGATGTTCTCTTTTTGTGCATCTTCCTTGTTCCCTCTTTCTCCTCCTGCTCAGTAACTTCTAAACTCTTACCATTCTCCTTCTGCTAAATGTCACGGGTTAATTATAGGTTAAATATCCATCTACTGTATCAAAGTCTATATTATATTTTCCAAGGTGTACTGTATCTTGGAAAAGTATGGAAATGTAGATGTGTGTGTTTGACATGTTCTACTAGATTGTGAGCTTCCCGAGGTCATAAAGCTCATGATGTCTGTGCACTGATTAATTGAACCTAGAATAGCAGATAATTTGTTTCAGGTTGAGGCAGCCCATGAGTAAGCTGCTAAGAAGCAGCAAGTCATAGCAGGGTAGGCGAAAGCTTGGAGTCAGGAGAGAGGGGCTCCAGGCTTTGTTGGTGCAGCCACCCTCCATGAGCTTGAGTAATCTCCTAACACTTTGGCTCCCGCCTTAAGTAGTTAGATGTCACGTGGCACCAAGGTTTTGTGATCTTGAATCCACTTTCCAGCTGAAAGTAATCTCATCTCCTTCTGAATCAGCCTTTGTGACATTTTTCCTCTCCCTTTTTGAGGTAAGGAACACATCCCACCTTATTTTAAGTTTATTGGAAATGATTTCTTCTCTAAGTCCCATGCATGGGACTTCTCATAAGTCCCATGCATGCAGCAATGGTGGTGTCTACATCACTTTATTTATTTTAAATTTTATTTATTTATGCATACAATGCTGGGGTGCAGGCCAGAGGTGTGGGATGGCAAGAGGATTCACCAGAGACAGAGTGGGGAGAAGAACAGGCAGATTGACTAAAGTACACTGCTGAGGGGAGCAGGGGGCGAGACAGGAGAGGTCTGCTGTATCACGTGGGAATCTCCCTGGCCGGGTATCTAACTGTGCTGCAGGGGCTCTGGATAGCTTCACAAGGTGCTGCACTTAACCAATTGCGCCACCAGGGAGGCCCTCTACATCACTCTTTTAAAGAGGTAGACCAGCTTTTTGCAACACTGTACTCAATATATATTTTGAGTGAATAAAATATGACCCTTTATTCATGACATCCACTCATTTTAGGTAAAAAGAGGGTGGGCTAAAGCTCTCCCTCTGTATGACAGAGGGAGCTAAACTTACAGTAGATTGGAACACCTAGACCTTCTCTGTCAAGTACTACTGTCCACATGTCAGCCAGGGTGCTCACAGTCACACTTGTGCTTGTTCCCTGTGGGATACAGTCTGATCCAGAACAAATACCCAGCTCCTTTCCTCAGCAAATGCACAGAACATGGCAGAATGGAAGCAGGCGTCATGTTGGCAGAAGAGAGAAGTGCATTGGGGAAGAATGTAGAGACTTGGAAATGACCAGGGTGAGGTGCAACTAACACCGGGGTCCACCAGTCCCAGGATGGGGTGAGGGTGGGAGAGGCCTGCTTATTCCTGCTGCAAGATTTTCTTGGCCACTTTTGCCAACCCCATGAGCACTCCCAGGGAAAGAGAAATGTAAAGAAGAAAAGACAGCCTACTCTGTTAAAGTGTATTGTAGGGTAAACGAAAGAGTCATCAGGTTTTTCCACCCTCCCATTGATGATGGACCCTTGTGGGCCTGCACGTATGCCTGATGGCGGGCGCCTGGAGTGGGGGGCCTACAAGAGTGGGCGCACCTGAGCAGAAGACTGAGCTTAAAAGGACAGTATCTCAGAGGAGAGCAGCAGCAGCAGCAGCAGCAGCAAAGAGCAAAGTATGGAGCAGAGGACCACTTGGGGTGCAACAGCGCCCACGAGAGAAAGCCAGAGAGAGAAAGCCAGAGAGCCTGAGAGAGTGAGGATTCGCCTGGGGCTGGGAGGCCTGCCAGCCTCCTGGCACCCTGGCTCCATTACCTGCCCTGTACTTGGCTGCCTCACTGCAGAAAGATAATTAAAAGCCTAAAAAGCCACTGAGGGCTCCAGGACTCCGCCTTTTGACCCGTCTGCGCAGATCCATGGAGAATATACTCCTGGTGTCTTCCTGCCAGTACATGTATCAATATGATTTCCTGTCCTGTCTTTAACTCCAGAATAAGGTTGGATGCAGAACCAGAGGAGTGTTCTCTCAAACATTCCCAGAGGAAGAAGGATGCAGTAAGTTCTTTAAAAAGTCATTTCTTTGCTTCTTCTACCAGTTGGGTCACTGGGCCTGGCGTCCCCTCCCTCCGTTTCCTGTACTCACCTTAATGGAGCTCATCCAGGCAGTGTTCTGTGCTGTGGCCCACCCAGACTCCAGCCTGTTCTTCCTCCCTGGCAGGCAGGTGCTTCTTAACCTTCTGCTGCTATTCCTCATTGCCAAGATGCTGAATTTACTTAATTGCCTTGGTAACTGATACCATCTTCATGGTCACCCCAACTTCTGATTGCTAGGCCTGGATAGGTGCTAGGGGCTTGCATGTTTGAAGCCCTGTGAACACGAAAGCGCTGCCTTCGTGCCTGGGAGAAGTTGGGGGTGGGGTGATCTAGACAGCTGGCTTTTTCCTATCACTGTGAATTCTGCTTCTCCATTCCTCAGTCCCTTCCCCACATCATAGTGAAAGTTCCGTTTGGTGAGATAACACACCGGCCATTCTTTCTAAAGGTCTCCTTGACTGGCAGGTCCCAGGGTTTTTACATCTTCTTTATGGTTCCTTTGTAACTCCTTGTAACTGCAAGAAACCGCCACCCATGGAGGCCGGTCTCTGTTCTTCCTCAGGCCAGTTAGGTTTCCTTGAGCTTAACTGAATACATCTCCATCCTCATTCATTTATTGTATATTTATATGGCTCAGGCTTCTGTATTTTAGAAAATTTCAACATTATACAAGTTATTTGTCATGGAAATTAATGCTAATTACAGTGTCAAACAATCCCTGAATAACAGGCATAACCCAATAGTTTATTTTTCACTTAATTGCCCAGTGTGGTTCAGGTGGAATCTTTCCTCCAACTAGTGACTCAGGGGCCCAGGCTGACTCCTTATAACTCTGCCATCTGGAACTTGACTTACAAGTTTGCTATGGAAAAGAGAGAGAGTGTGTGTCTAGGGGAAACACACCTGTTCTTTATTACCCCAACCTGACAGTGACACTTGTGACTTCTGTTCACATTCAATTGGCCAAAGATCAATCCCAAAGCCCCACATACCTACAGAGGAATCTGGAAAATGTACTGTTTCTTTTTGCCCAGAAAATTGTAATAAAAAAATTTGATGACTACCTAACTTTTTGTTTGTCACAAGTTTTGAATGAACTCTTTTCTGGATAAGGGAACTTCCAAAGCTAGCATGCCTGGACCCAAAGGACAGAGAAAACAGGATCCATTGGTTAATCAAGAATAAACCCAAAGCCAAGAATGAGTACTCTAGGCCAATGTTTGGTTTTGCTGTTATGGACCTGGTTCAAGGACAAAGATCTCTTTGAGGTCAGGGAGAATTACATTCCATGGAATTGAAACAGGGTATCTGGAGGAAGATGAGGATGTGAGAAGTCAAAGGATATAAACATATTGTGGAAACAGCCAAATTAGTGTTACAAACCTTAAATTCATCTATTACAAATCCCCCATAGTCTCTTTATTACCAGAATAGTTTCCAGTAACTTGCAACTTGGGAAGATTGAATCAACAAGCTATAGTGGTATTCCAAAATCCAGGACCAATTGTGTCTTTTCTCGCCTTTTACTTTACTCCTAATACATGCTATCAGCCTTTCCATTCCTTTCCCATCTTGGTTAACATTTCATTTGTATCTTTAATAGTTTAGCATATGTCAAATTTGTGATGGGTTTGACAAGGACTGACATTGCTCAAATATCTTTGCCTGGGTCTGTTTGGTTTATAAGGGAGTAACAGACCACTGATGTCATTTTCATGTGCTTTGATGGCAGCTTTCGTGTGACAACTCCCCTATGGAGGGAGTGTTACACCCTTGAAGTGGATGCACCCTTCCTCTTAAATTCCTTTTCCAACACATTCTTACATTTAACCTTCTCCCTAATAGTATATTGTAATACCATTTAGTATAGTTGATTCAACACCAGTGTGCTCAAATTTTCCATATGAGAAGTATATTTAAGAGAAGAAAACGTGAAATCTCCTGTTTCTATGAGAAATGATGGGCATTGTGAGTTGATTTGTGTTTTCAGCCTTCAAAGAACCTAGAAAAACCTTAGAGTTGTTTGTTCCTACAATAGTTGCATTTATTGTTTAAAACAGTCTGACATTTTATTCTTCCTCCTGAACATGTGTGAACAGGTCTTAGAAGTCCTGCTAGAACCTTAGAAACTACTTGATTGGTTAATATTCACTGACCATATTCAAAGCACCCGAGGAAGTCTCCTGCCAAAAGGATAGCTAAATGGGGATGCACTGAGTGGCAGGAGATACATTTGTGAACTATCCTGACCATGGAAAAAAAAGAGGACCTTCCCCTTTAAGAATTTAGAACTGAATAAATTGTATAAAGGTATCTAAAATAAATTAATTTTCCTTTTGGGACAGGAAAAGCATGGCTAGAGGAAAACCAATGATAATCTCTAAAGAAAACAAAAGTAAACAAATATTTGGCTGTATTCTTTTAGGCAAAAATATAAAAGAATATTCAAGTAGGAGGCAGGGCTAAGCAAAGGAGTAAGAGTGGAGTGTTATTTCTGGGACAGATCTTTTACTTACTACCTGTATGATTTGGGGAGAATTTTTTTTTCTTTCTTTTTTTTTTTTTACTTTCTGAGTCTGTTGCCTCAAGCATAAAGACAGTGGGCCCCGATGGCTGCATTAACCGATTGTGTGGGTCAGATGAGACCGTGTATTTGAAAGTGCTTCAAATGGCAAAGTGCTACTCAAAGGTAAGATCAATAAAGCCCCAATTCTGCCCTCTCTACCTTCTTTTTCATCCCCTTCTCACTCCCACATCCACATACAGACTGCTGTGATTCTTCACCGCAGTATAAGATCAGCCTCCAATAGGAAACACTTTTGGGTGGAGGTGATTATTTTTTGGTATGCTATTTGGCACTGAGGTATATGCAAAAATAGTAATTTGGTGGAGACCAATGTTTTCCCCCAAAACGTTTGCTTCCAGCTGCTAAAATAATTTAATATGTGAATGGAAACATAATTTAGCTACAGTAGGATGTGGCACTTGGTGATGACTCTACATCAGCTCTCTGAAAACCAAGTTGCTAAACTACCAGTTGCAGAAAACTATCAGGCATATATGTCTTTTACCAGATGGAGGAGTTAATAAGAGCCTCTCTGCAGCAGAGGTAGAGGCAGGGGGAGGACATATGCCTGCAGAAATAGAGAAGACTATAAAATATAGTTTTAGATAAAATCAGACATTAACAATCTATTTCTTTATTCTGTAAATGAGTTTTTGAGTTCCTACTTTTGTAACAGATACTATTCCAGGCAGTGGCAATAGACTTACAATTACTTAATTTTGTTTTTAATTGAAGTAACATTGCACTGAGTAAAGAGTATTTATAATAAAAGAGGATCTGTTTGCATCTTAAATGTTTCAGTTTCTGAAATGTGAGTCACATGGGAATTTATAACAGAGCTGTCGTCATACCAAATTGTGAAAATTACCAGTGTTAACGAAACTAAAGTTCTGAAAATATTCAACAGTAATTCCATGAACTGGTCATTCAACAACTTGGTCAGACTAGTAAAGGGTGGATTTGGTCTAAACTGCTTTTTCCTGTGTGTGTGTTTTGAGGAAGGGAAGAAAGTGCAGTGGTGGCTTTTAGGCAATGGAGATTTTTAAAGCTGGCTGGTCATAGCTTTCTATAAGCCATTTGGAGCAGGATCCAGAACAGTATTGCACATAAGAGTGGAGGCAGCTGCAGGAGGTGAAATAGCTTGCAGAACCTAGGTCTATAGGGCTGGCCCTCAAACACTGGATTCCAGAAACAGAGAAGCCAATCAGATCTCAAAAAGTACCCACAGTAGACTTAGAACTGTAGTTGGGAATGGCTCTGGAGCCCCCCCAAGTGGTGAGAGATGTGGGTTGATGGCATCAGTGCCAGCAGCTAAGGACCAAGGCTGTTGATGCTGGACCAGTAGTCAGGTGCCCCAAATTCTGGCTCTAGAGCTCCCATTAAATTGATGTAGACTTGTACTTCTCAAATTCTCTGTGACGGTCTACTTTTTAGAATTTCGAATCCATTTTGGGGTGACATGGTCATGATACCCATGACATACTTGTGCCACATGTGACCGGCCAAGTGAATTAGGTGACACCTGAACTGGTCTACACTTTGCTCAGCAAGGCGAGTATACTGACCATGGGCTGATCATGATCAAATTGCTGCAAATTTTAAGATCAATTTTTGGTCTTATCTCTTTATTGATTAATGGCAGTTTAGTGTCACTGGAGCAGATAGTCTCTAAGTTGTTCTTTTCATTGACTCTTTGTAAGTACTGGAGGGGCACTAATCTTTCAAATACAATGACATTTGATTTATGGGCCACCTGTAGAATGAGAATCCTGCATATGAAACTGCATATTGGGACTGCTTCAGAAATCAGAACTTCAAGTTCTGGTTAAGAGGATGTTGGTTGTCTGGGCCTCCCTGGTGGTGCAAAGGGTTAAGCGCAGAGCTGTGGAGCTGTTGGCAGCTGGCAGCTGTCCGCAGCTGTAGGCGCAAGTTTGATGGCAGGCCAGGGAGATTCCCACATGGCGCAGCAGACCTCTCCTGCCTTGCCTGCTGCTCCCCTCAGCAGTGTATTTCCATTGATCTGCCTGTTCTGCTCCCCACTCTGTCTCTGGTGAGCCCTCTCACCTCCCCACACCTCTGGCCTGCACCCCAGCTTGTATGCATAAATAATTAAATCTTTAAAAAAAAAAAAAGAAGATGCTGGTTGTCTTACAACCGCCATTTCTCTTTTTATAGACTTAGAACTTACAATCTTTAGCTGGATTCCTGACCTCTGGAAAACAAACATTTCCCAGCCTCCTTTGCCAAATTCTGGACAACAGAATGTAACTAGAGGTAGTAGTGGCTGACTTCTGGGAAGCTGAAAGGGAATGAAGGAGTGTGGACATAGTTGCTGGGGCTCCAATATTGATGAGTTTTGCTGCCTTGGGAGTGGACTCCCAGGACAGCACAGTGACAGGACACGAGAGCCTGGTTCCCTCTCTGCGGACTCAAATTGACACGTCAGCCCAGGGCAGTGATCTCAGAATAGGTTTGTGGGAAAGATATGACTCCATATTTTTAAAGCCAATGATATTTTGGTATTTTGCATATTTGCTGAGCACAGTGCTAAAAGATATAAGCATAATTTTAAAATCCTGATTTATTATTAAACTAATTATTTAAAGAAACAGCTCAGTTCTCTAATGATTAAGTAGAGAATATGAAATGTCACATTATATTTTTTATGATTAACAAGCATCACCACAAAGAGCTATGCTCACCTGGTGCCATCATCCAGGAGACAACAACTAATGCTTGTGTGAGAACAGCACTAATTATATAATGCTTTCCTTGTCAGCTCTACTACCTTGTACTCTGTGTGCCTGTGAAGGTAAAAAACTACCTTCCTTTAAATTTTTTCTGTTTCCAGATGGCTGCAACATGGAAAGCAAAAGTATTAAAACTGGGTTAGATCAATTCAACCTCTATTTATTAAACACCTACTAATGTGCCAAGCATTGAGCTAGATGCCAGGTGTACACAGACGAATCAATATAATCCTTGCTCTCAAGTTGTTTAAAATCCAGTGGGGTATTGTTAGTGACATCAACAAAATATTCTAAAATGTGAGAGAGGGGGCTATTAATTTTGTCTGCTTTGGAGGTTGTGTTGTTAGGAAAGGTGAGAAAGGCTTCCCAGAAAAGGGGATACCTTCACAGAAGTGTGGAGACAGTGACTCCACATGGAGACAAGGTTTGGGGGTGCTTAGCAGAGTGACCAAGCATGGCATATTGAGGTGCTAGGAAGAACCCCAGGGATACTGGGACACTTGGCTGGGAAGGACAAGTTGAACCTACATTTATAAGACTTTCAAAAGTTTTATTTAATAGTTTGGTCTGTGGGAAATTGGAAGCTTTTGAAATATATCGTTTAGCTCTATGTTTTTAAGTGGGATGGAGACATGACACGATCTATAATCTTAGGGCAATAAATTAGACAACACTGAACGATCTATTGAACAGGGAAAAGAGCAAAAGTTAGGAAGATACTGCAGTGTAGGAATTATTCTGCAATATCACCTACTGCAACATGATAGTAGGAATCTACTTGTAGTATAACAATTTTAGCATCTACTACTAGATGCACAGATGAGAATAGGACCCAAAACCATGGCTACAAGGGAAGGAGATGCTTGTAAGATACGTTTTTACAGAAACAAGATAACTTGAGGGAATGGTCCTATATGTGAAGGAAAGGAATGAGGAATTGGATCGTTACAATGTGGCTAGTGATACTTTTTAACTGATATCAGACTGAAAAGGAAGAACAATTTTAGGGAGAGAAGACATTGAGATAATGCCTATAGAACACCAAAGTTCAATGTTCTACATATTTGCAAATTTCAATTATCTGCTCTTGAGGGCAGGAACCATTGTTTCTTGTTTTCTTGTAGAGTCAGGTGCTCAACAAATGGTGCTCAATTATGCCTGCTGTACACTAACAAAGACAGGTTGAGTTAAAGACTAAATAAAGCCATTAATTTATGGGTTACTTCTGGAGAATGAGAATTGAGGAACTGCAAATTGGGGACTACTCAGAAATTAGAAGCTTAAGATAGTGATTTTGAGGGTGCTGGTTGTCTTGCAACCTCCATTTCTCCTTGTGTAATATTAGAAACCACAGTCTTGAGCTATGCTTTAGAAATTGTTAGAATCTTTAGAATCTCTAGAAATCTTTAGAGAGATCTATCGAGGAGATAAAAATTTGAAAATCTGCATCTCTGTGATGCTGCATCTCTGTGATGGCATGAGCTGATGAAATGAATAATCAAAAGTGTGAACAGAATCAACAGCGAATCTAAGAACCATAGGAAACCCTATTAGGATAAGAGAAGAGCTAGTGAGGATGTCCTAGAAGGGGTAGTTTGATAAGAATATGTTCTGTAAATTAATACAAGACACCTTTAAGATGAGATAGTGGTGAATGCCACCAGGAGGAAAATTCTTGAGAACTGTAGTTAGTGGAACCAAGAATGACAGGATCATTTAGAGTAGCAATATCTATAGGACACTGATTTTCAAATTTCTGTGATTCATTAAGAGCTTTTTAAATACAGAATATTGGACCACACCCTACCTCTCCCCAATTCTAAATTAGTAAATCTGGGATATTTGCATTTTAAATCCATTTCCAGGTAATTCAACAGTTGCTATTTTAGGACCATTGTTGGAAAACTGCTGCTATAGAACATAAGAGACAAAAAAAATACGGAATTACAAACAACAATGTAAACTAACATTACCACAATAAAAAAATAAATACAAAAATGTTGAGACACTGAAAAAATATGGACTATTTTGGGATGAAACAGGTAGTTTTCAAAAAGAAGTCACTAGAAGACAAAAAAATAGCTGGGGAGGGGTCACTGTTGAGGTTCTCACTGCTGAGGACTTCATCACCTCCTGGTGGAGAAGCAACAGAACATATTTTTCTTAAATTTTTGAAGTTGAAGAACTTTTGCCAAGACTTGCAGTCTCTTTGAACTTCTGTGTCCTGTTCTGTATAAATAGGAGTAATAAAATCTACCTCTGTGCACTGTTCTTTGGTATAAACGAAATTATACAGCAGTGATGTGATAGCATTCACCACAGTGATGTTCAAATAAATAATTGTTGAACTGAACATCTACAGTTTTTATTCAAAGGCAAAAGAGCATGTACATAAATTAATGTATCTGGCAATAATAAAAACTGCCTGTATAAACCTCCAGCAACCCTCCAAAATATGGTTTTGTAATTGGCACTCTAGTGCCATCTATAAATTATAAAGAGCATACATAAAAGACTTAGTGATTGTTTTTAGGGACAGTGGAATTTAATACTACTTGCTACAGAACTTTTTTCTTATTTTTCCTTTAATAATATGTGCTATCCCAAACTTTCAACCTCCTGAAATCTTTTCCTCTAGTTACTTTCAAAAATAAACTTTCAAGTTAATCATTTAACATTTATTTTGTTAATGTGATGAGTGACTATAAATCACAAAAACATGTTTGAGGAAAGACTAGAAAAATCTATTCTAACAAAAAATGTGAATGTTTGCTAAAGAATTCAATAGGAAGCCAAAATAAGCACTGTCAATATTCTTTATTAATCAAATGAAGTATTTCTTTAAGTCACACTATGTTTAAATAATGAATCCACAAGACTAGGTAAACAAACCAAGATTTTGAGAAATAAAAGTTAAATGCCTTACAAATATTCTAATCCAGTAATGATATTTAGGTAGGCAGCAGTTATTGAAGGTGATTTTTATGATTGTATAAAAATATTTTAAAACTGTGTCTGCATATTAAAAGAAGAAAAATATTATCTATGATAATATTAAATTCATATAATTATTCTGAGGATTATATTAAATAATCTATACGAAGTTTTTATAATAATTGGAAGAGAGTAACATATTAATAATAATAAAAATAGCAAAGATAATAGCTATTACTATTTTCATCTGAATTACGGTCAAGTTATTACTATAATAGCCTAATTAAATCACTATTATCACCATATTGTAGCTATTAGCCTCATTTTACAGATGAGAGAAATTAAGACTTAGTCAGGTAACATCTAAATAACACAACTGTTAAGAGGTGGAATCAGTATTAGAACCCAGGATCTTTAGCTCCAGAGAATCCTCTTCTCCTATATAACCCTACACTGTATCACCTGCACATGTTGGTATGTCCAGTATCATCAGTCGAGCATCAGTGTTGACATGGGAAGAATAATACTGAATATCTATCGAATGCATTTATTTGGTGGATATAATTACAAAGCATGCTTGAAGTTAACTTGAATATAGAAAACTGTGATGATATAGACAGTTGTCAAAACATGCCAAATAAAATACTACTGGCATTTTGCAAATCACGTATCTGCTAAGGGACTTGTATCTAGAATAGAGAACTCTTACAACTCAATAATAAATAGACATCCAAAATAAAACCTGGGTGAAGAATCTGAATAGATATCTCTCCAAAAGAAGATATATAAGTAGCCAATAGACCCAAGAAAAGATACTTGAAATCATTGGCTATCTGAGAAATGCAAACCAAAAGCACAATGGACACAGAGCTTGGTTTGGCTGCCATGTAGTACATCACTGGAAAGGAGATAATGTGCCTTCTTTTATTGTGAGCAAAAAGTGATTGGCATCTTTTGGAGGTTATAATCTTGAAGCAATGAGGAATATTTGGTTATAAACTTGGACAGAATCAATAAATTGAAAAGGTAGTGTATGGAGATTTTCTTTTATACCCCAAAATTAATATTGCTAGCTTAAAGTCAGCATTTATATGTCTCCATTTTTTCTCCAAATATTTTTTATATCTGCTTACTGTCTTATTCTCAATCAAGAATCCAATCAAGTATATATTCTACTTGGTTTTCATGTCTTTATTGTTTTTAAAATAGTACTCTTGGCATTTTTTCTGTCTTTCATGAGTTTTTGTTCTAGTAGTTTTGCTTTGGTTTACTTTTAAAATTTAATTTTTATTGAAATACTGCAAAATATTGTATTATAATATTCTTTAAGTTTCAGGTGTTCATCCTTAAAGAACAACGTTTATATATACCACGTTCAGTTCACCACTAAAAGTCCAATTCTATTCTTCACCATACAATTTTACTTGATTTATCTGCTACTCTTCCCCATTCCCTTCTGCTATCCACTAACTAGTCTTACAATCTAAAAGTTTATTTTTGTTTTATTTTGTTCACCCATTTGTTTTCTCTATGTGCCATATAAAAGTGAAATCATACAGAGTTTGTCTTTTTCCATCTGACTTATTTCACTAAGCCTAATTCCTTTTAGGTTCATCCATGTTGTTGCAAATGTCAGCATTTCATATTTTCTCTTTGTAGCTGAGTAGTATTTCTATTGTGTACATATTCCACACCTTCTTTAGTCATTCATTTGTTGTTGGGCATTGATTTTTTTTTTTTGGTTTTGAGTTTTGTGAGTTCTTTATGTATTTTGGATATTAAGCCCTTATTAGATTATAATGTGCAAATATCTTCTCCCATTCAATTCAATGAGGTATATTTTCATTTTGATGTAAATTTCTTTTGCCATGAAGAAGTTTTTAAGTTTGATGTAATCCCATTTGTTTATTTTTGCTTTTGTTTCCCTTGTCAGAGTTGAGTTCCCAAACACGTATCTAAGACCAATGTCAAGGAGCATGTTTTCTTCTATATATTTTATGTTTTCAGGTCTTACATCCAAGTCTTTAATCCATTTTGAGTTAATTTTTGCATATAATGTTAGATGTTCATAAGAATTCAGTCAATGCAGATCATCATTCAGTACTCTTGAGTTGGGCTGAAGATAGTGCATTTTTAACCAACTCCCAAATGATATTAATACTTCTGACCCCAGGACTACATTTGGAGACACAAAACTGTAGGAAACATTGAATAAGGTAACTGGTATGAGAAGTGTTATGGGAACAAAACCTAATAAGCTGTGACATTACAATCATTGAAGCTTCCCCATTTGGTGGTTGGGCTGAAGTGCAAGAGGATGTCACAGCATTAGAAAATTGTGTCTCTTATATTTGAACATTATGGGAAAAGTGATAATTACAAGGTTTGTAGTGTTGGGTGACTGCTTTTGACATCATCATAAACCTTGCAAAAAATTATAAACTCTAGACAACTGTTAAACTAAATTGTGCTGTGAAAGATGCTAGTGTTTGGCAGAAAAATAGATCTGGATTGGATCCTTATCTACTACTTACTACTGTGTAATTGTGTAAGCCACTTTTTTTCTCTGAACCTGGATTTCCTCATTTGTTAAAATGGACTTTCATAACCTTTCATGTTTTTGAAATAGTTAAATGATACAGTGAGATTACTTTTGCTCTCATGTAATGTTCTATAAGTTGAAACGATTATTTTATTTTTTTCTGAACAGCACCTGGCATATAACCAAGAACAATATAACAATAAATACTTGTTAAAGAAATAAAAGACATAAATCAGCAAACTGTTTGCGGCTCACAATGGGATATCCTTAGAAGGCCTTCCTAACCTTTTCCCATCCCATCATTTATATAAATGCACCAACCACCTTTAGTATAAGCTGTATACTGCACTTCTAATAATAAATCATAATATTGAGATTTTACTCAGTCTCATGATTTTCAGATGTGAGTTTTCCGTAAGTCTAATCACCAGAGAAGTCTGATCACTGATCTTACAGTTTGAAACTCTGACAGATCAAATATGTTAGAATTCAAAGCTTGCCTGGAGATTTTTCTTCTTTTGCAGGTCGTCTCTAAGTTTGAGAGAACTTAGCTTCTTTTGAGGTTTACAGTATATTAAGTAACAAGGAAACGCCAAAGGGAGTTAATACGGTACATTTTAAACATTTTCATGGAATAAAATAGAGCTTTCAACCCTCAACATAAACTCATTTTTGTACCCTTTCTATGTAGACTGTCATATACATATGAAGTCTGCATATGAGGCCCGTCGTGACTATGGAAACAGGACAAACGGACCTCTGGGCTCCACGCCCCTGAGATTGACCCTGCTCAACTCCTAAGATTTTACCTTTAAAGCATTTTTTCAACAACTGTTTTATGCTTCTGAGAAATAGTTCTACTCTTCCATAAAGTGCACCTGGAAATATTGGTGCATTTTCGATAATAACTTTCATATTTCAAAATTAGATCTGATAACTTATTCTGTGGTAGAATGAGAAAAACAGAAGCTCAGTACGAAGAAATGTTATAAAATGCAGTTCAAGTTAGTATACCTGCAACTACACACAGGCAGTGAATACTGGTGTCTCACTAGGGGAAATAGGTTTTGGAAATAAATAATAGTGATTTTATTACATTTAAAGAAATGATATATACTTTGAAAGCACTACAAGGGTATATCACTAGGTGCTTTTTAATATATCGTACATTTTCCTTGGAGTTCTCTGGAACTAAAAACTTTGCAACAGTCTTTATGAGTATGTCCATGCCCACAAAATTGAATAGTAAAGACTAGAGACCATAGGCACAAAACCTTGTTGTAGACAAGGGGTTTAGAAAGTGGCCAGAGAATGTGTCTCCCTGTGATTGCATATAGTTGAACATCTTTCTGGTTTATCAGACATCTAATTCCATTGATTAGTACTTAAAAAGCAGTGAACTGTGGGAGGCAACTTGCTATGAATGTTCACTTAAGACTCCTTATGAATGAGACTGCTTCTTATTCATTATGGTGATCATAATACAGGACACAAGAGCTTGCAAATTACATTTTTGAATGAATATACTATCACATTTAATCCTTATACCAACCCAGTGAAGATATGTATTATAAACACAACTTTATAGTTGAAAGCAGAGGTCAAGTGTATAGTAAGTAGTAGGGTTAAGATTCTGTTTGGGGTCAACTATGCAGAAATGTCTCAAGGGCAGAATATCATGACACAAACATATGGAATTGACTTAAAAGAACTCAATTTGCATATGAAACAAGTCATATGGAGGTGTGGCCAGAAGAGTTATTAAGTGGGTAGCTTTGATCCAACTGACCTGAAGTGGTTGTGATACTGTTACTCGCTCATATTTATTCTGTATCAGGCACCAGATCAGACATTGGCTTATATTTCCAATTCCTAACCCAGTGATTTTTTTTTTGGAAAGCTGGGTTAAGCCTTTCATGGCAACAAGAAAAATATTTAGATGGTATTTTAATTATTTGTTTTTATGTCTTTTTTCTTTCATTTTAGATCCACATATTCAAGATCAAAGATCATGTTGTATAAAAAGCAGTCATGATGAGATGGAAGAAGCTGAAGTTGTGCAATTAGGCAGAGTGTTACATCCTACAGACAATGAAACTGAGGATTAATATGATGCAGTAACGTGTTCAACTCACACTGAAATTAAGTGGGGAAGTTGATCCAGGTAGGCATCATGCAAAAGTTCATAATATTCCCTCACACTTCTGAGCAATATAAAGGATCCAACTATGTGTTGGTGACATCATTTAATCTTAATGTATATTTGGATCCTTTCTGTACTGGTCAAGATCCACACTGGATTTATTGATGACTCTTCTTTTTATACTTTGAATCTGGGGAAAATAAATCAGACAGTACAAAAGAGTAACAAACATATTATTTGCTGTGTACAGCTGTTCGAAGGGTTATTCATGTATGTTAATTGTGCTGTCATGCTTGGCT
Organism: Scalopus aquaticus; assembly: GCA_004024925.1. Lineage (NCBI taxonomy): Eukaryota > Metazoa > Chordata > Mammalia > Eulipotyphla > Talpidae > Scalopus > Scalopus aquaticus. The sequence goes on along the minus strand of PVIJ01003189.1, from coordinate 112,005 downwards.
ATCTAAAAGTATAGTCCATAAGGTACATTTAGATCCTGGCTGTAGCTCTGGTTGTAGCTGTTCCTTCTTCCAGATGTTAAACTAGGCTTGTGAGACTTGAGAAGTAATGCAAGATCTGACCTAAGAGAGTTTCTGGTCAGGTCAAGCTACAACTGACTAGATTGTTATGTAAGAACCGTCTTTCCTCTGGCACGTGGCAGACACAGTTCTATGAAACCTGATAATGTGATGCTTTAGGCTGGAAATGAAGTGCTGTATCACCTACAAGGACCTTTGGCAGACTAGGTACCTCTGTGGCAAGTAAGCCAGGTGTGGACTCCAGCAGTACCTAAGACCTTGGGGAGCACCCTGGTTCCTACACATTGGTCAATAAAGCTGCCTTCATAACTTTTCTGACCTTCTGTGGAGATGATGTTTGCCAAGAATCCCACCTGGAATAGACTGAAGGCCATATTTCAATCTGGTTACAGAACAGGGACCACAGAGACTAGTCCTTGCTGGGTGGTCTACGTAGGGTATTGTTCCAGTTCAAAGGACTATCTTGGAAATTTGCCTATGTACACATTCATCAAATAGTCTGATGTGTTCTGGAAGAAATCACTCTTACCATAGAGTATTCAGAGGAACTGGTAAACAATCCAAACATCAATACAGAATACTTGTTTTTATTTAGTCATTTATTCTTTTCATTCATCAAGTACTTATGGACTGCCGACCATGTGCCAGGCACTATTCTAAACCACTGAAATACAAAGACGAATGAGACACAGTCCCTGCCCTCAAAGAGCACACAGTCCAACAGGGAGACAAATAAATAATTGAGCATTTTAAAAACAAGGTGGTGTTAGTAGGGTGTTAGTAGGAAGTATAAAATTGTAGGGTTGTTACTGGGGCAATCTGTCTTTTTTTAAAAAATAGTATGGAATTTATTGTTGATGGAACACAGGATGATAATATATTCAGAAGGCAGTCTTCCTGGTCTAAGATCATAACCATATTACCCTCTTTTAAGTTCTAATTTGGTGTTATCTACAGATATCAATAAATTGAATAAGATCAGAGTCTAGATCATGAAATTTGAATGCCCAATATTCATTACAACCAAATGACTTGTGCCCTATTTCTGGATAAAGATGCCTAAGTTTTGTAGGATCCATCTCATTTCTGTAGGCATCAGGCAGCCAAGTTAAACGGTAGTGTTCTTCCTTCCACAAACCTTTCCAAGTCAAGAGATTCTGGATCAGAAAACTGAGCAAGGGATTATAACATTTTTTTTTCTCGTCATAGAAGTTAAGTAATACTCCTCTTGGCTACTGGTCTATTTTGCTCCTATAGATGCCATGTTTTATTAGACTTCTCCACCACTCCTTTTAGGGTGAGACCCCATGGCTACCCCAACAGTCTTGTATCTCATTTTGGTAAGTGCAGCATCTACCTAGCCCCATCATCTGCCATGAATATAATGAGCTCAGGTTTGTGATTGCCTCCCATCAGTCACCCCAGTCTATAAGGAAGCACTCTCTTGAAAGCTTAGCAATGCTCACGTTCTGCCACCATTGCATTTTAATGAGCTTAATGAAAGAAATGTTTTTTTGGCTTTACTGCTGAACCTAATCTGGCCTTTAAATGTATCCCTTCCAGTAGGCTCATTTCCCTCTCTTCCCTATTTCTTCTCTACCATCAGTCAGGGGACCCCAAGCATTTTCATTTTTCTCAGCATTGGTCATAACCTTTCCCAAGCATCTAAAAGCTACTTTAGCAGTGAGTTTGCTGCAGCTCCTGGAGTCTTTACCGAGATAGCAAATATAATACAATAAGAAAATGCCCCTGAGCCAATACATTTTTGCTCATGTAATTTTACATTCCAGATACCTTGTACTTGTCTAAGCCTAATCAGGAAACAGAAACTATATAGTAACATAATATGACCAGGGCGGGTGTGTGTGTGTGTGTGCATGTGTATATACACACATATATGTATATATATACACACACATACATATATATACACACATATATATATATAAAATTTAAGAATTTATATAATTTATATAAGGGAGTAATTGTAAGGATATAAAAAGAACTCAAAAAGGGTGAGGGGAAACTCTAGGACTGAGGAAGCATACCTAAAGGAAGAATAGCTTGGAAGGGAGACTCCTTCTCTAAGACTAGGCTTTAGACCTCACTGAGGTAGCTGTGGTTGCATCTGGATGGCCAAGATATTTGTTAGGTATCTTGGGCCAGAGTTGGTCTGCCATTGTCAGGTTGTAAGAAACACCCCTTTGAAGTTCAGGGGAATTGACACGGGAAGGCAGGTGTGCAGAGGGGATTGGAGTGTTACTTTCAGTGCAAGACCTGGAGTGTGCAAGTATAGACAATAAAAAGACTACAGGGAGGAGGTCACCAGGTTCAGACAAGGGCTGTGAGGTCATCATTGGAAACTGTTCAGCTCCATAAACACACCTGCATACAGGTAAGAACTGCCATGCAGTAATACAACTATCCCTATTTCTTCCTAACAAGACAGAACTATCCTTACAAGTAAAGAAGTTTTTACCTTCTCTCAAATTAGAAGGTACGCAATTTCAACAGTCTCAGGAAGTTACACAAAGTTGTCATTTTCAGAGGCATAAATCCAACTATCCCACCCCACATTTTAGGGTCTCAGCTTTTCCCAAGCATCACATACCTGCTTTGGGCGAGCATTCCAACAGCTCTGCATCCATAAGGCTTGACAGTCAGACTTGCAGTATGTTGCTCAGGTATCTGCTCCTTACCTCAGCAGGTAAGGGCCTCTTTGTAAGCTACCAAAACATGCTCTGACTCTCACATTTGGCTCTTGCCTGTCAACAGGTCATGGTTTCTCATCATCTCTCTGTGGGTATCAGAACTACTTAGAACAACCTCTTCTATTCTTGTAGTTATTACTTCACCTTTCAAACACCTGGATTCTTTCAGCTGCGAGTGTGTTTCTTTACTCTGACTTTTCCCTAGGTAACCACTAGCAAAATGTTTAGAAACTGAGCTACTAATTTGTGCCAAGGACTATCTATGCCCCACTTACCATTCAGGATGGCCTCCCCTTTGTCTTCAGATGATAAGTAAATTAGTGTATTCTCATCTCACCACCTGAGACCACCACTGTACCACTTGCATATACCAACATGGAATTAGACATGTAAGAGATTGGAAGGAGGGGTTTGATAAGGTAGGGAAAAGTTTCAGGCCACACGCAGGCCTGCCTTCCATGGACTGTGAGTGAGGAGGAAGGTGCATTTGCAGTCTTGGACTGCGGTGTGATTGTAAGGAAGATTTATCCAGGCAAATGAGTCCTCAAGCAACAGTACCATAGTGCAGGCAGGCAGCAGGCAAAGGAAAGTCCTAGAGCCCCCATTGCCTTCTTCAGGCTTGTAGAAACAAGATGACACCAGGAAGCACAGGGTCTCTATGGAGCTGCACAGATGGGTCAAAAGGGAAGGCGTTCTGGAGCCCTCAGTGGCTTTCTTTTTATTGGTCTCTTGTAGAGAGGCAACCAGACACAGGGCAGGCAATGGGGCCAAGGGGCAGGCCTCCCAGCCCCCAGTGAATCTTCACCTTCGGGGCTCTCTGGCGGCGTCTCGTGTTCTCTTTGCTGCACATGGAACGGTCCTTTGCTCCACACTCTGTTCTCTGATGCTTCTTGCTGCTGCTGCTTCCTCTGCTTATAAGCCCAGTCCCTGGCCCAGGTGCGCCCACTCATGCAGGCCCACACCCTACTCCAGGTGCCCACCATCAAGCATGAGCATAGGCCTGCAGAGGGCCATCATTGATGGGAGGGCAGAAAAACCTGATAATTTTCATTTACCCTACAAGACTTTTAATGGTCTTGCTACACCATTTGTAGTGAGGAAACCAGATACAGGGCAGACAGGAGTGCTGGGGGGCCAGGAAGCAGGCAGGTCTCCTAGCCTCCGGCGAATCTTTACCCTTTGGACTCTCTCTGACATTCTTTCACAGTCTTTCCCTCTCGTAGCCTTTCTCCACTGCCATCTTTTGTCACCTTCTACTGCACTCCACTGCACTGTCCTCTGCCACACACCATCCTCGGTGATGCGGCCCTTATATGCTCAGTCTCTCAGCTCAGGTGTGCCCACTTACGCACACCCACACCATACTCTAAGTGCCTGTCATCAGGCATGGGCACCCCAAGCCCAGGCTCCCAAGTGCCTCCTTCATTCAAGGCCACAGGTGATAGCCACAGAGGCCAGCAGCGCAAAAGCCCAAGCAATCTTCATTTACCTACAAGTGCCCACTGGAGGACCCACTGGATCTGCTTGAGTGACCCTGCTGTGCCCAGCCATTATCTGGGAGCAGCCTGGTGGAAGCACAGCCTCTGTGAAAGCAGTCCAGAGAGGTGGCAGTGAGGGGGCTGCTAGTTATGTCCCCAACACTTTAATCAGTGTATTTTCACTGCTGCCTGGAGACATCTGCTCCCGAAAGCTAACTTGGCAGCGCTCATCAAGGGAGTGGCTGATGGGCCAGAACACTGAGCTTGAGGAGCAGCAATTGTCTGAGTTTGAAGTTCTTAAGTGGGAGACATCACAGGGAAGGGCCTGGGGCCAGTGGAATCACAGGGCTTGGTGTCCTGACTTTCCCCAGCCACACTGGAGCCAGATTGTGAGCTGGAGTAGACCTCAGTGGAGGCTGATGAGCCAACAAAAGTGGATGTGAGGGCCTACACCACCAGGGCCTGCGCCCCACCAACTGAGTTGTTATTTTTTAAATAGCAATAGAATGAGAATCAGGAAGACTAAGGGGTAAGCAGCTAAATGTTCCCAGTAGGAATCAGATATACCTGGATCTGCATCTCACTTTACTCACTATTAAAATTCGGGTGATAGAACTGATGTCAGAAGACTGATAAGACTAAGTAAGGCACATCAATCCCTACACAGAGCAGAACTCACAGAACATCATGGTACTCATTAGTTTCCATTATAAAAATCCCTCAGTTGTTAAAGGCTAGAACCCATTCACAAGTGAAACAAAGGAATGGAAACAAAAAAGATAAGCAGGGCAATCAGAATATTCCATTGATCATATTCTGTTGCTAGGAGGGCTCTAGTTTTAAAATCAGGTTATATTGATTTACAATATATTTACAAAACTATGATCATTTCAACTTCACATCTAGAAATGTATAAAGACATCAGTTGTGCACTTCCAAAGTTCTAGTACCATCACACTATCAAACTGGCCCCTCTAGCCTTCCCTCTTCATTCCCCTTTCTCTTTGGTGACCACCACTATTTTTCATAGTTGAAATTATTTTTGTTGTGTTTTACCAGATTGTCTACATTGGTTATTTATATCCTATAAATGAATGAGACCATCTGGTAACTGTCTTTCATTTTCTGACTTATTTCACTTAACCAGATCATTCCAAATCCACCCCTTTTGTTGCCAAAGGGAATATTTCATCTTTTTAAATAGCTGAGTAGTATTCTGTTGAGTACATAGACCACCGCTCCTTTATCCAGTCACCCATGGGTGGCATTTCTGTCTTTTCCATGTCTTGACTCTGGTGACTAATACCACTGTGAACATAAAGGTGGGTATATCTTCTCAAATTCGTGTTTTCACATTCTTAGGACAAATACCTAACAAATGGTATTGCTACATATGCTACTTCAATATTTAGTTTTTAAAAGAAATTTAGGAGATTTCTTTTTGAAAATGGTCAACTCAGTATCTCTTGGTACAAAAGATGTTCTTGGAACCCAGTAGCTGAATTTATAGGAATATATATAGGGATTTACAGTCATATAGGTGTGAACAAGCTGATTAAATTCTCTATGCTGATGGAGATTACATCCTAGTGAGGGAAGGCTGTGTGCTGACTTATTACTGCAGAAACCTCTCCATTTCCAGCAGAAGTGCTGTCTGCCAAGATCAGAGGTTCAGTCAGAGTAATGAGCTTGTAGGTGGATTTCAAGAAGGACAAACTAGGGTGAAAAAAATCTTCTCTTTCAGTCACACTTGGTTTCTTTGTCCCAATTTTCTTCCTTCTCAGTGGCCAATGTGGTGGTTAAGTGTGTGAGCTCTGCCCAGATTTGCTTTTTGCTGTCACCCAACACTGAGTAGTTTTATGTCCTGGGTAAGTTCCTGTGCTACATATGGTTCATTCCCTCCCCTGATTCCCAAATTGATTCTCCACTCTTCTCCACCTGCAGTGTATTCAGGAGACTGACCTCTAGGGAATCCACCCCCAAATTCCCTTGTCCTCTGGTACCAGTTAGTTCAGTCAATGGGAGATGCACTAGGAGATAAGAGGAGGGAGAAAAGATGTTAGAATAGTCACTCCCCAGCCACCTGCCTGTCAGGTCAGTCTGGTAGTGAATGTGTCCTTTTAGGAAAGACTTTTGTCACTGTTGCCTGATCTTAGATTTTCCCACACTGGGCTAGTAAGGACTTCCTTGTGGAATTAGTTGCTCACCATTACTTATTGGCATCTCTATCCTTGCCCACAACTTGTAAATAGTCCCTTCATAAATTTTCCTTATTTACCCCTTCTGAGGGTGCTATCTATCTTGCACAGGGAAAGAGCTCAACTACTACAATTTCACCTCTAAATATGTTTATAAAACATGGATACAAATAGTACCCATATCATGTAATTTTTATCATGGTTAATGAAGAAAAAATTCTTAGTACAGTGCCTAAAACACACTAAGTATTCAATGAATGTTGGCTATCATTATCATTACCATTGTCATTATGATCACATTTTTATTCACGACTCAGTCTTTGGGACTGAGATAAGAATACTGAGAGCTGGGCTTTTGACCAAAATCTGCAGTCAAGTCAGAATACTTGGCAGCATGAAATTGCAAGCAAAGGTTGGGTCCCACTAGGCCCATTACATGATAAATCTACCTTTGCCAATATTCCTGTGATTGATCAAAGTCACAGCAGGATAGTTCTGATCATCATTATTTCTGAGTGCATTTATAAGGTGAAGGTTAGTACTATTCCCATTTATGTATCCCCTGACACAATTTAAACTAATTTAGAGAAGGAATTCTTAATCAGTAGCATGAGGTAGGGGAACATACTCTTTAAGTCATAAAAAGCATGACTACAGCTTAGAGAACCAGGGCTTATTTCATCCTAAATACTCTATAATTACCTAATATATGGTATGTTACTCTAAAAGAAAGCAATCCCTAAAAGAAATGCTGTCATTGGCCTACATTATCTATATAATCATTCTCAATCCTTCATTACGGTTTGAATCGGTAAGTTCATGTATTCATTTAGAAGATAATAGTCCTAATGATACTGGGTTGCAAATTTATCTCCACATAGGTTTTATAGCTCAGAGAAATACTCTACTCTGTGATTGAAACATGTATTCATAGGCTGATATTCCTTTTCACAAAGGCATTCTGATGATTATAAAAGAGAAAGTGGGGGTGGGGAAGGTTTTCTATCAACCAATTTACACAAGTAGAAGAAAACTCCAAATGCTTATTTTTCTTGGAGTGGGTAATATTATATTTTTTCTTTGCAAAGGATGATTTTTTTTCATGTGAATGGAGTAAATTGTAATTGAAGAAAGAGCAGTGTAATAAACATACATGCTCTAGTAATGCGTTATTAGTATTTATATTATTAGTTTTCTAGGGCTATCATAACCAATGACCACATAGGGCAACAAAATTTTATGCTCTTATAGATTTGGAGTATAGAAGTCCAAAATCATGGTGTCAGCAGAGCTATGCTGTACCTGAAACTTCTAAAGGAGGATCATTCCTTTCTTCTTCCTAGCTTTTGGTGGTTACTAGCAATCCATGCTTTCCTAGGCTGACGTCAACATAACTCCACTCTTCCTCTGTCTCAGTGTCCAAGTGTTTTCTTCTTTGTCTCACTGTCTAAGTCTTCTTCTTATAAGGACACAGGGATATTGGGAGACTGGAATGAGCACATCTTAACTCGATTATATCTGCAAAGATCTTATTCCCAAATAAGGTCATGGTCACAAGTTCTGGGTAGAAATGAATTTGGTGGCGCGGACACTCTTCAACCCATTCTAGTGCCTGTCATCTTAGCTACTCAGGGATTGGTTTATCTCTTTGTGACCCTTTTAGATTGCTTGTTTCTTGATTCTATATTTTTAAATTTTTAAGTTTTTTTAATTTAAAAAAGTACATTTGCTCAACCAAAGGAGAAAAGTTTAAGTTTTATCATTTTGGCAATTATATAGCAGATAGGTTCTGTCTGTGGTACAAGTGGATTGTGGCTCCACAGCCCCCAATGTGATGTAAACTCATATTCCCACTATCCCTTTGCTACACAGTGTGGAGAGAGATTACAGTGAACTATGAGTCATTGGCAGCTTTTCCATAGTATGTTTTATGGTCCACAGATTTCCATGAGATGCTCTGCCAGGTAATTCCCTATTTACTGTCTGTTGCCCATCCCACAATTTCCTCCTTCTTCAACTTCTCTTCCCTGAAGGTACTTCTCAGAGGATATCCTTGGCAAACAGACTTCCTGTTGGCCCCACTTAATAACTTCAAAAATCTCACAGTTCTTGCTCTTTTCTCAGATTATACATGTTTACAATAATTGGATTGTAGTGTAGGGAAAAAACATGGAAGCAGAGAATCTTTACCTTTCCAACCCATCTCTATTCACCATTTTCCTCACCCTTCTCCAAGCAAGAAGGATTTGCTAAGCTGATTGTCAAAGTCTGGGATGATAGATCAGGGTTTCTGATGGTCTGATGATCAGGGTTTCTGTGTTCTCACTCACCCACTCATGGGCTATCTCTGATCCTCCATCAGCTGCTGGTATAGACAAAAGCCAGATGCCATCTGGTCTCCTACCGGGCCTCAAAAGCATAGCTGAACTTGTGGATGTCACTTTGATGTCTGTATCATATGACTACTCAGAAGATAAGAGCCCAATATGAGTTAGAAGTTGGGGATAAGAAATGACCTCAGTTGTTTGGACGATGTTGCATATACCGTTTAACAGAATTTTATCTTCATTTTTGCCCTGGAGGTAACTGAACATGCCTAAACAAATTTGAAAAAACAACCCCAGCACTCTGAACTTGGTTTCGTGAGTGTGTGTGTGTCTCACTAGGAACATCTGAGAAGGGACAACTGTGAGAGCAGAATATGCATATGTTGGATTCTATAGTCAAGTATCATCAATACACCAGCAATACTTCTAGCAAGCATGTTATAAGATATGTCTACACTCTAAGAGATGGGTTTAGTTGTTGACTTAATGTATTCAGACCATTCATTTGTTCAAAAAAACCTGGAATTGGCCACATTGTGGCAGTCCATGGTAATTTCCTAGAAAGATCATTTCAAATGTGAAATTAATTATGTTACATGTTTAGGGGAGGAATTTGAAGTATCGACTTTACATTTATTGGTTCCATTGATGTACAACAAAAGAGAATACAACTTCTTAGCGACTCTAACTAATACATATTGCTAGCTAGTCATTAGACCCTAATACATGTATCTCTGTGTAATACTTCACTTTTATTGGATAGAACACTACCCATTTCTTATTAAACTTCCTCAGTGCCTAGCTTTGAAGTTGTGACCATGTTTTAGATCCTAAGTCATTGATTGAATACACTGGAACCTAGTCCTTTGTCTTATCAATGACAGGTTATTATAATTGTGAAGAATTTCATTTATTGAATGTCTGCTTCACAATCATTATTTAAAGCAGGATTTGGAAATATGGCTTATTTTAAATTAAATCAGAGTATATATTAAACTTCAGATGCCATTAAAACCAGCAGGAGTCAATCATCTTTAATGGGCTGACTAAACAAAGATACATTTTAAAGTTTTGACAATATAAAAAAATTGCTTGCTCTATTTCATAAGATAGCAGTGAACATTTTTAAGCAAATTAAAGTGTGTGTGTGTGTGTATATATATATATATATATAATTGAATATATATATTCAATTTTAGTAATTTGGCTACTCATTTAACAATTTTATTGTTCAAAAGGAAGCCAAGCAGATATAAAGATTATTAGATACATATACAACCATTAGAAATATTTTGGTGTGGTAACATAATATATCTGAAGATATATGTTACCACACCAAAATATTTCTAATATATCTAATATATATTTAATATTTCTAATATATATTTAATATATATCTAATATTTCTAATATATATCTTCAAAATCATATACAGTGTTGTAAACCAATGCTACCTCAATTAAAAAAATATTTAATCACAGGTAGAATATAATTATTACCTGTAAATTAGTATAATTCTGATTGATAGGTAAAACTATTCAATAAATTGAGAAGTAAAAAAGAAATGTTTTATGGGGTCTTTATTCCAGAACTTGAGTGTATCCTATTGGATGCCTTAATTTTTCCCATAGAATGTGAATTTGTTGCTCCTATATTTATTGCTCCAGTTGTAAGACTGCATCGGTAATTATTTGCCTAAAGACTGTATTTACAGAAACTCATGTTAAAATTTTTGTGTAACTTTTATCCCCACATATGCAAGTAAGTCATAATATGTCAAAGGCAGCATTTTTTAATTATGTTTTATCTCTATAAGGCATTACCCATGAACTTTCAGGAAATGGTAGAAGAGCTTCATTTTGAGTCTGAGGAAGCACTGCCTGTAACCAGAGTCCAGGAGAGCTCACCAGAGGGAAACTACAGCCCACAAAAATTAAATACTTATCCAGAGTCACCCAGAAAATAATTAGGCCCAAATCCTCTGACTCCGGAGACAAGCCCTCTTTTCACTCTCATTTATGATGTTAAATGCCTCCCTTTGGCACCTTCTGAATATACCTCTCAGTATGTGCTTTGGCATAGCTAAATTTATTGAGGCTGTTAACTGGACCTTGAAATGCACATTCCACTTTGTGGCGTTAGAATCAGATGTAAAATCTGAACTGGGTACTTATGACCACATACTGACTTCAATCCTTTTGGACAACTTCAAGTTAATATCACTGGAAATTCCTTGTATGGATCATGAGTAACATATGACCCCCAAACTCTTCTCAGTTCATTATAATCTTTCATCTCTTTTAGGGCATCTGAACTGGACATATTTTTTCCATTTAGGCTATCTCATCTCTTAATCATTTAATGCAATATTTAACTGTATGAAAATGAAGGTTGTAACTGAAGGACAAAGAATCTATAAGAGACATCTGCAATGCTATTTTCTTGACTTAATTGTTTAAGGTGAATTTACTGCAAAGTTACCAGCTCACTGCTAATGAGATTGTCTGAAATCGGCCAGCCCACCCCATTCTTGCTTTGGAGTCCTATGCTACTGAAGTTCTTCTCATGGGCCAGGCATTGTTCTTCCTTGTATCCATGGCTGTGTCTGTTAAGACCTTTTATACAATAGCCTCAGAACTCTGGTTGCAATTAGAGTTTTGATTAGCTGTCAGTGATGTCATAGTCATGGTTATTTTAAATCCACTGTGCTAAGTGTTTTCCTTTTCTTAATGTACTGTAGAAATTCCATTTCTTGACAGCAATAAGACACTTCAGGCGGTGTGTTTCAGGGCCAATATTGCACTTCTCATGGAGTTAAGACACTTGGCCTTCAGCCTCATGACTTATAACACAATCTGAGTTATGCTATAATCACCCAGATATATACATGGCCTGTTGTGTTTTATTGCTTAAGTGGAACCTGTCCCAGTGCCTCATCAACTGACAAGGTAGGAATATAACCTCGAATGACTGTTCCGATTCCCACTGGGAGTTACATTTGGTCAGATCTCCTTCAGCCTTTCAGGGGTTGCACTGAAACTCTGGAGGTCTTTGGTACTTTACCACAACAAGAAATCAACCCTCCAGCATCTCAGGTCCACTGCCAGACTGCCCAACTTAGGTTGCCAAATCTCTCCCCCTCAACACATTTATTGAACTTTAAAACAGCAGAACAGCATTGAATGTAGTCCAGTAATTTTTATAGGATATATTTTAGTCACTAGACTTTGAAGACTATTCCAACATTAATTATAAAGTTTCTGTGTCTGGATAACATATTGTTAACAGTTATTTTGCAAGTGCTAATGGCAAGATGGAAGAGTTCCAATAATTTTATTGAGGAAGTGGCAATTAAAACATTGAATACCACGGGGTACGTACAAAATAAAAATAATATTGCAAACACTGACTGTACTTCCTGACAAGAATGGGGTATACTCTTTATTTTCAAATAGATAGGATGATTTTGCATTTCTACACTTTTTGTTCCAGGAGGATCAAGAGGTCCCTTTTTCATTTGTTAATATTTAAAGGCAGTGTATTAAATACAATTGCTCTGGGCTAGTTTGATATTATTTACCACAACATCATGAAATGATTTTAATACAAGAGGTTATCCATATTTCTTTCAATAACAAATATCACTAAAATGAGATCATTGGCTTTGTGTGACAATTTATGACTCTGGAAATGCATGAGCTGTCTTTTCTAAAGACTTTCAAAGACCTCATCTAGCATGAGTTTCCCTCCAGAGCTCTCTAGTGTGACCACCCAATCTTCCAAATTCACCCTACCACAGCCAGCCAGCAGTTTCAGACCATTAGCCTGTCAGAATCCTGAGGGCAGAATGATTGACGGGGCGGCAGCGGGCAGGATGGAAAGGACTCTGAGTATCAGCGGCAAGACACAGAGCACTAAGGGATTTCCCCAGGTCACACAGCAGGGGAGTGGCAGTTGGCACACTCAGGTGTTATGTTATCTCCACTACAGTGCATCCAATCACTTCACATTTAGAGTGCAAGTTATTAATGGCAGAAGAATACTGCCTTCCAACTTAACTTGACCACAGCTTTCTTTTTTTAGGCATACCCTGGTGGCTACAAAATTTAGGCCTAGGTTTCTCCATTAATTTGGTAAAATAGTTGGTTTTTTTTTTAATTTGAAAAGTATTCTTTATTTTCCATGTCAGTTTAAATCATAATTGGAATGTTTATCAACATTGGCTAATGATATTGACACTATGCTATATCATCACTGCATGAAGTTTCCTGCTAAAATATTTTCCTTAAATTCTATTATTCTGGGTTCCATGTATACTCCTTGGTCTTCCTTCATGAAACATTTCTTTAAAGTACTATTTTCTCTGAAGAATCATGCAAGAGCAGTGAGATCAGGGATTAATTTTTCTCACTCAAGAACAATAAACATACTCAAAAACTGAAGTTATCCAGTAGTTCTCACCCACTTTTGCTAAATCAAGGAGATAAAAAAACAAAAACAAAAACATTTTAAATATCAATACTTAGAAAAAGAATAATTCTCATTAATGGGGTTTCTTCTTTTTTAATGTTTTAAATTTAATGCTTTAATAAAATATTACTCTATTTACTCATTCTCATGAATCCTAAATACTAAAGCATTTTATTAGATCATTCTCTGGCTTTTAAAACTATTTGTTTAACATCACATCAAGGGTACATGAACTTGAGTTAAACAATTCATTTCTAGAAAGTCATGATCTGACCTAAAAGTAAATACTTCTTTAAGCTGCCATCCTATGAGAGGATTTATCATTTGTTGATTTATTTCTTCTTGTAAAGGGGTTAATTATTTGTTATTTATTGCTTAGCAAATATTCTTGGTTTATAGTGAGTGAATTTATTACCTCTATCTTTGCTTTATAGGAGGTAAAAAAAAGTCTCCATTTTTTTTTTATGCTCAAGGTTGTGAGATCTAACCTAATAGGTGCTCAAAAAAAAAATGCTCACAAACTGGTAGAAAATTGAATATATGTATTTAATTCATCACATATATTTTTTTTAAAAAAATAATTATAATTCTTGCATCACAGAAGCCCTGTGTTTAGAAAAAAATGGTTGAAAGTAAATGCCATTGGAAAAAGTTTTGGGTTTTCCAAGTGATTTTTAAGACTGGGGAGCCAAAACAGCAGAGCATGGAGGAAGGAAAGACTTCTGCATGAGACCCAATATCAGGGAGTAGATAGTAAACTTTCAGCATAAAAATGTCACTCATTTTGATAACTTGTCTCAACGTATGTTTAAAATTGATTTTAAAATACAAGACTTTAAGACTAGAAATAAAACTTGTGTAAATAGAATTGGGTTGCAAAGATGGCCTTGGAAAATAAAGTAGTTTTCCTGTTGGTGGTTGGGACCCCAGGGAACCAATTAGTGAATTTTTAATTTAAATTATGTGTCAGGTCCTAAAGCATTTAACCTCTAAAACATGTACAAATTTATCCCCAGGATGGATGTAAGTACTCTGTCATTGGATGAGTATCATTAAAAAAAGACTTGGAATAACTGTTACCTATACAACAGTTACTAGAAAGAACAGTAGTTACCTATTACTGACATGGGAAGTTTCTGTGACTAATACTCCAGAAATCTTGTTTCTTTCCTCTTGATGTCATTTTACATCCTTGTTACATTCTTTCTTCTACCAGATTATCAAGGCCTGAACTAGACCCAGTGTAACCCATGGGAAACAGTGTCCTCTAGAGATCAAGGGCTTGAACTTTGATTCTTACAGATCTGGGTTTGATTGCTATCTCTGTTTTCTTATCTATGAGAAATTGGAAAACTCAGGTAGATATGATTTCCCTTTACTACATGCTTCCAGACAGAATGGTAAGAAAATTATTGGGACTGAAAAGGCAGACTACATTTCAGATTGTATTAAATATATATATATATATATATATATATATATATATATATATATATGTATAGATATATTTACTTTTAATGGAAACAATTTATTATAAAATATTATAAGTAAATGGCATTGGAAAAAGTTTTGGCTTTTCCAAGTGACTTTTAAGAGTAATGAACTAATACAACAGAGCACGAAAGGCCTACTATTATACCAATAATCCACTGACATCATGATCTCATCAAATGATCTATGAAGAAAAATCTTGAAGATATTCTTATTGAAAGTATGCTAGCTGTGGCAAAGACTTCTAGATGATCAAAAATAGCTTTATCCCCGACTTCCAGGACATAAAGTCAGATGGTATTTCTCAGATGGTCTTACACTCAGGTGTAGCCAGGTGACTGAGTTCTAGCCAATGGAAAGAACAGAAACAATGTGTAGCATTTCTGTGACTGGTGCATAAAATGTCTTAAGATAGAGTCTCTGTTTTTTTCCCTCACTTGACTTCATACAGAGGAGATGTCACCTTGGAAGCTGTGTTAAACCTAGTGTACTTATAAGACAGAAGGAGCCCAAGACTGAACTAATATGCAGAAACAATATGCAGGGTCCCAATTAATCAGAAATACTCATTCTGACTGTACATGAGTGAGAAATAAGTGATTGAGCCAGTATAAGTTTTAGATTTTTTTTACAGCAGCAAGAATTGTCTTAACTAATAACCTGTCTAATTAGAGTCTTATATGGAATTTATCCTCTTCATAATATATTACTTATGAATCCTAGATATGCTATATTTCAGCTTTCAATGATGTCATTGCAAATATGTGAAACCATTCATATTGAATAAGTGTTTATCTGTCTAGCTGTGTTGTCACTACACTTATTTGTACTGTATTCTGCCATCCGTGAATTACCAAGTTACACAAACAAGCTAGTTCAGTTTCAATTTGTCTTTCATTGAGGCTACATATTTCCCCTCCCCCCACCCCACCACTGGAATTCTGCCTAAAATGAAACAGCAACAGAACAGAGGTCAAGAACTTGGAAGGATTCATATGGGGGAAACCAGGTACAGCTTGATTTAATATCAATATTTCATGTGCTCAGAGAATGGAGTTTCAGGCTACAAGATAACAGCCCATCATTTTTATGCTCTTCCATCTGTGAAAAGCTGTTCCTCAAAGCACAGTGTATGAACAAACTCGCAGCTTTTCATTTTAGGCACCGTATTTGAAAAAAAAAAAGATCTTTTGATGCATAACCACACTCTGAGTATAATTGAACTCCATGGATTTTTAGGGCCAGACTCATAAAGAATGTAGATTTCTCCCTGAAATATATTGCTGAGGATCAGTACAGAACACAAATCTTTAACATAAAAAAAAAAGACACCTCCTGCATAATAAAACAAAAGTTACACCATCTATTACCTGCCAGTGAAGAAACAAGTATGCACATTTAAGAAAGAAGAATAGGGAGAGCCCCAGAGATAGAATAAACATTTTAAAGGAGAGTTTGGCAGGCAGATGGATGAATAGTCAGAATCCAGAGATTTCTAGGGCAGTGGAAACACGTTGTGTGGTACTGCAATAATGGATACACGCTTTTGTCCAAGTCACAAAATGCACAACACCAAGAGCGAGCCCCAACCTGAGCAACAGATGCAGTGTGTCACTGTAGGTTCATCAGTTACCACCAAAGGGCCACGCTGGTGGAGCTGTTGGTAATGGGAAAGTTAATGCTTGTGTTGCGGCAGGGTCTCTGCACCTTCCATTTAAATTTGCTCTGAACCTAAAGCAGCACTAAGAAATCTTTAGACAATTTAAAAGTGAAAATAAAAAGAATTTTAATTTACTGGTGGTTTATAAAGTATGAACAGCAATATCAACAAATAAAATCTGTTAAATCAAGTCCCATGGTAAAACAGCAAAGCATAAAAGAGGAGTGGATATATATTCTTTTATTTCTAGCAGAACTCCTGGAATAATGAAAGGAAATAGAAGAACCAGGGACTTCTACCCCTCCCTGTCTTCCTACTACCCTTTGGCATTGTGGGAAGCGTTAGCCTAAACCTTAGACCAGGGTGCTCCGCTCCCAGCAGTCAGGAACTCCTGGGATGGGTACCCAGCTTTCCATCCGGGCACCCAACAACTCCCATGACTTTAAAACATGAGGGAACAATGTTAGCAGCAAAAAGACCAGTTCATCTGAGGAGAGCTCATACAGCTCCGAGTCCACAGATGGAATTATTGTCCTTTTTAGCATACTTTTGCAACCACAGTTTTCCATAAGAAGGCCTCTCTCTGTGAAGTCAATGTGAATAACTCATTTACTTCATAATTCACATAGGAGCAATTTTTCAAAAAGGTAGCACTTTTGTTGACTCATGCCTAAATCATAACAACATAAAAATTCCAAAAGCATACATTTTTAAAACGAATTATCTTTCCTCCAAAAATGATTCCACGCTATCCCTCCCATTATATCTGTCATATTATAAATTGTAAGATACTTCAATATATTATTCAGGTGACTCATAGAATATCCTTTTTAAAAAAAACTTAAGTGTAGGAGATAGATGTATGAGATGTGTTTGAGTTGCCATTCATTCATTAATTTAACTAGATAAAGACTATGTTCTAAACCTTGAGTACTGTAAAGACCTAAGGAAGGCCTCAAGGAATAAATAAAAAGCAAACAAATAAACAAACTAAAACACCTAACAGTGACTGGATGCCATGAAATGCTGTGAAGTGCTGAAGATATGTCACTTTATTTAATCCTGTCACAGTAGCCCTAGGAAGCAGGTACTAGAAGTCATCTTGTTTTCGAGATAAGTAAACTGTGGCTAGAGTGGTTAAGTTAGCCACCAAGTTGGGCAGAACTCAGGTCAGCTCTGTTCTCGAGTGTGTGCTCTACTTTCACACATTAATGTCTCCCAGGCTCTCTGTTCTGGGATATTAGTATACACCTGGTGAAGCCGACCAATGTGCAAGCAAGTAATGTGAAGGCATCAAAAATGCAGAGTGTGATGCTGGAGCGCAAATGAGGGAGAGAATAGCTGTGCACTATGGTGGTGGGGAGGAGGGCTGTCAGCTAGGTGGAGAATCAGGGCAGACATCGCAAACAGAGGAGAACTGTACTCAGATCCAAAGAAGGCACGAGATGGTGTACAAGCATGAGCTCAATGAGATTCTTAGCAAGGAATGTAGGTGGAGAAGTAGGCAGAGGCCAGATGGTTAAGAATATATAAAATGCTGAAGAGGATCTAACCTCTTCAGAGGTAAGATGGATAAGAGATATCAGATGGATATTTTTTCCAACAAAGCTGTTTGGCATGCAAAGAATGGACAGGGAAGGCAGAGCTAATGGGTGGGCAGAATGATGATATATGCCCTTCATTTTTTTTTTTTATTTTGCTTCTGAAGATACTGTTTCAAAAAAGAAAAGGTGCAATTTATGCTTTATGGAAGGAGTCATATAGAAAGTAATCATAATGCCATCTTCCCTTATTAAAGGCCTAATATGAGCCAGTTGCTATGTTTAAAACATAGAATATGTTATTTTACCCCCCAAATAAATTTGCAGTTATGTTGTATTTATATTCTTCTGATAAATGTCTATGAGGGAAAATCCCACTTCACTGATGTGGAAATGGAGACTCTCAGAGTCTAAAATATTTGCACAATATAATGTACTAGACTCTTAGTAACTGAAAAATGAGTTGCAATTATGTTTTGCGTAAGGAAAGAAGAGCTAGGTTATATCTGCAACCTTCCAAATGGCTTTATTGAGATGTATAAGTTCTGGCATAGCTGGTTTTTAGAAAGTCTCAATACTTTTGTAATCACTTTTAATATTTGGTAAATATTGGTTATGACGGATTTTGGTCTCACTTTTAAAAATAATTTTGCAATTGGAGTATGTGTCTATGTCACCAAATTCTAACGGAAAATGTCAGTGACAAACAGAGAACAACTCTCTTTGACTCACAGCAAACTCAAAGCAGATCTAAAGAGACTGAGCAGTACTATCATATTTTTTATATTGACTTCTGGAGCTATACATTGACTGTTTGCCATTCTCTACTGTGGAAGTTCAGGCTGCATCCAGCCAAACTAAAATAGATTTTGTGAAATCAAATTGATTTTTTTTGGTATTTGCCCTCGATGTAGCACCATTTCTCATATACTTGGGGCTGACCTAAGCTTGGGAAATTTGCCAATCAAATGTTCAGACTTTTTCAAGATTTTATAACCTATAGGATACTACTGACCAACACAGGAAAACATCTGTTATAAGGAAAGCCAAAAGCTACTAAGATCTCAGTAATAGATAGTCACCTTGTCCTTTTTCAGGCACTCCAAGAGTTGAATACTGAATTCAATCAACCCAGTTATCTTTAATTAATTACACTCTTCTAGGGGTTGGTGCCTCACTTTGTCCAAAAATTTACAAGGTAAATAGGATAATTGGCCTAATGATTACAGCTTTTGGAGTAGAGCTGGGGAGGGGAGGGTTACCAGATACAGCATTGCTCTTTTTCACTCCTTAGCAGAGGGTTGAAGTTCAGCCAGAGGTCTTGCATAATAGGAGTTTTTAGAGGATATTTAGTGAGGTCCCTATTGGAACATTATCTATACTGCAAACAACCGTACATCATTTGGTAATCATGGGCCAGTTTCAGCTTGGGAAAGACCTCATGTTTATTAGCATTATGTCAAATGGAGAAGTCCAGTTTTGAGGATGCCAACATACTTCTATCAAGTCCCCCATGTCAGGCAGGATTATCCCGTGGAGGAGTGGAGGTAAGGGGATGGGAGAGGAGCTCTCGAGTCATCCCTGGACACCAGCAAGTTTTCACACACCCTTCTTGGCTAGGATACAAAATGAGGGGGTGGGCTCCATGGTCTCCAAAGTCTCTTTAAGCTTTAACACGCTCTGCAACTAAGCTCTGCCATTTGCTCTCTCAGTGTGAACAGGGAGCTTGAGATGTCCAACCTAAATGGCCAGAGAGTCTTCCCAACAGGGCCACCTGTTGCTCTTGTCATGAACACTGGGCTGAATTCTCCATGCTTCTTACATTAAGATGTAGCTAGTAAATACCATGCCCCTGCAGGTGATTGCAACCCGGGAGGCAGCTCATGTGTTTTGCCAGCCACATTCAGAAAAAATGAAGTGGCCACCCAAGCTGGGCTGCAACTCTCCATTTTTATGATTTTAGTTCTTATAACAAATCTTTCTGGCCTGCTATTTCAGTGGCTTTCAAATGCTGAGCAGCATAACCCACAGTGAAAAACCAAAAATACATTTGATACATAGCTACATATACACACACTCTTTATATAAATTTTTCATGAAATAATCTTTAGCATTATTCCATGTGATGTCCTCTGATATTTCCAGTTTTGATTATATTTCCTTTTAAGGGAAGTGTTGGTTTTGACCTCCTGAACTGATATTATAACCCAGGATAGGTCATGACCTACAGTTTGGCAGACACAGTTTTCACTATTTTAACTGGATTAGGCGCACTGTTTTATTTTTTTAGTTTTTCCTCCTCTCAAAGAGAATGTAAGCCTTTTGAGACAAGGGCATTGAAGGCTGTCAAAGGCTTGTATTATATGGTAAACAAATACAAAAATCACAATAGAGACTAGAGGCATTTCTTACTAGCAGTATTACTGCAGTACTACTGAAAGCTCGCTTGCAATATTTGGAAGATTCTTGCTTATCATCCAGGTTCTGGGATCATGAATAAAATTCACAGAGTTAGAACACTTTCACCCATAACTTAGGTTGTATTTCTAGGAAATAGGCCACAATGACATTTCTTAACATTCCTGGTTTCCTTTCTCATCCATCCCTGCTCAGTTATGCTTGTTGAACTTCAGGTTACAGCAAGAGAACTTTTCCATGGCTAGGCATTTATCACAAATAAATCTATTTAAAAAACAAAATATATATACATACTTTGTCAACTGAATTGTATCATGTCTTTCTTTTCTTATGTCAACTTAAAAGTCTATAGACTTTTCACAACTAAATATATATTTTAAGGAAACATAATAACATTCACTTACTGTTAATGATAATCCTGTATACCTTTATGGTACTATTCTATGAATTCAGAAGTTTCAAAGCAATCTCAAAAAACTTTCCTCAATATTTTTTCATAAACCTCAATTATGAACTAAGAGAGTTTTATGTGGATGACACAGGATTCAGTGTGCTTAAATTCCTAACACAATGTCAGACTTGGCATAGAAGAAAAATATCCAGGATTTCAGATTTCTAATAAAATTCTTAATGTGAATAAGCTTATTTTATATTAAGTCACTTGATAAGAATTTGAGTGGAATAGATTTTAATTTAAACTTTTCCGTTTCCTGAGGGTATTATGATTTTAGCATCCTGCGTTAAAAAAAAGAAAATGCACAGGATTCTGCTATAGACTGTCCCCTGGCCACTGACTGTGTTATGGATCCTTAACTCACTATTCACTTGCCATTCATTCCTTCATTGCTGCGTACATTATCTACAATGAATGTTGTATGTTGAGTGTTGATCTGGTAGCAGGTACTGCTCTTGGTAAAAAGATGGGTTGAAGATATTTACAGACATCTAAGACATACTCGCAGGTCTTAAGGTACTTAGAATTCTACAAAACCATAAATTACCACTATACTAATTGCCAGTTGGAGGTTCAGTCATAATCTGTACTTTGTGTCCTGGAATTCAAATAATCAATTTAGGGCCTCCCCGGTGGCGCAGCGGTTAAGCGCTGCGCTGTGGAGCTGTCGGCAGCGGTGACGCGAGTTCGACACCCGGCCAGGGAGAATCCCACATGGCACGGCAGACCTCTCCTACCTCGCCCGCTGCTCCCTTCAGCAGTGTATTTCTGATCTGCCTGTTCTGCTCCCTGCTCTGTCTCTGGTGAACCCTCTCGCCGCCCCATGCCTCTGGCCTGTACCCCAGCTTGTATGTAAAATAAAAAAAAAAAATAAAAAAAATCTTAATAAAAAAAAAAAACACAGTCAAATAATCAATTTAGTAAAGCCAAATTGTTGTGGAAAAGTCCGGGAAGATTCTGGAACTACTTTGAAGAAAAATCCAATAAACTTTCAAACAGAAATATTAGTCTGTATGAATTTACTTTCTCTTCTATAATGATGACTGCTCAAGACGTCTATTAAGATATCTACGGCTCAGGAGAATGTGGGAGATTTGTGATGAGAGTGGAGAGCTGTAATGAATATTACACTGGGAGCCTTCATAAAGGACAAAAAGCCTTTGTTTTAAAGTAGTTGTTAAGCGTCCATGAACTTCTAGTAAAAGTCTAGTGGGAAATGTAAATTGTGATCAGTATTAAGAAACAGGAATAATAGAGAAAATTAATTGGAGGAGGTTTATATAGCCTGGTCAGAGTAGGCATCTTTGGGGAAATAGCATCGTAGCTGACCTAAAATGAGGAGAAGAAACCAGCCATGCAAAGAATGGGGGAAGAGCATCCCATGAAGAGGGAAACAGCAGATTCAAAGACCCCGAAGATTCAAAGGAAGCTTGTTCAAGGAACCAATCAAAAATCAGTATGGCGAGCTTATGAGCACAGAGAAGAAAAATCACACAACATGGCAGAGGTAGACAGGGAATAACATCCGGGGTACACAATGAAATACTATTCGGCAATAAAAAGGAATGGCCTTCTGATATAGGCAGCAATATACATGCATCTCAAAATCACCATGTGGAGTAAAAGAAGACAGACAAAAAAGAGGCAATACCACATCATTACGTTTATATAAAATTTTAGAAAAGACAAAACTCATTTATGGTGTTAGAAACCCTAGCAATAGTTGTCCCTTAGTTAAGGAGCAGGGCACAGATTAAATAAGAAGGGTATTTTTCTGGGGTGACAGAAATCTTTTACATCATGACAGGGGTGTATGTACATGGGTGAAAACATTTGTCAAAATTCATCAAGTTATATACTTATATCTGCATTTCACTATTTGTACATTATACTCCAATATAAAATGAAAAATAACAAAGGATACAGACATATAAGCAAGAATAAATGGGGTCATTTTAAGCAGGGTCTTTGAAAATGTGATCAAATTTAGATTTTAATTTAAACATAATGGAAAGCTACCATATAGTGGAATGAGCTAGTGTGATGTACAGTTTAAGTCAGTATCGCTGCTGTTGAATGTTTTGGAAGAGGACAGGGTGGAAGTTTTAAGACCAGTTAGGGCCAATTGGAGAAGATCAGGTAAGAAGTAATGGAGATCGAAGGTAGAGAGCAAGCACTTCATGGCGAACATGGAGCTAGTTGGCTGGTACCCAGCTTTTAAGGAAAGGTACCAGATGAGGCCAAATCTGCTTAATAATTAATATTTGCTCAGTTTCTTTTGCATATGAATTCCATTATAAGCTATGCTACAGAGCATCTTTATATATATATACATGCATCTCAAAACATATGTGTGTGTGTGTGTGTGTATATATATACATACACATACATATATGTTTGAACAGATCTATGGTTTATTATTAAATAAATTCTTAGAAGCAGAACTATTAGAAGAAGGTAAATGAACACTTTCATTTAAATACAGGTCATCACCTTATCCAGACATCAGCATGATAAGCAAAGTACTCGCAGTCTCTGTTTATACTGACCGTTCTTCTTCATCATCATCACCACCACCACCCAGTAGCAGCTGTAGCAGAAGTGACAGAGGCTTATAGAGCTAAAGAATAGCCTCTTGCTATTATTAGAAATTAATTTTTTAATATAAAACTTGATTTTTTTCCATATTTTTTAGGCATTTGACTTTTAGTTTTTGAGTTACCCATTTATTTTCTTTGGATGGTGGTTGTTCTTTAGCAACTCTCCATGCTACTAATATTGTTTAAGATTTAAGCTAAAGTAAATCTCTATTTCTGAGCCTTGTAATTGAGTTGTATGAATATCTTCCAACCAAAATAAAACAGAAATTACACATTGTAAATGCATCAGCTAGAATCCATTTCCCCACATGAGAATTGTTTTAGCATATTTATCTCGGGTTGGCTATTTGAGGTCCTGGTGTATCACATCTGGGTCAAACATCCTTCTAACAGTATCTGTGTGAATGTTCTCTATTTCTCTCTTCTCACTGTGAGGCTGAGATAGCACCAGAGAGGTCAGATGGTGACCTTACATGAAATCTTAGAAGGCTTTTATCTGCCCTGTGTTTTTATGCCTCAAGAGCAATCGGTCAAATAAAGTTTGTTGTAATACTTGAGTCTTTCAAATGCCCTCTTTCAAAAAGTATTACTTCTCAGCACTTGCTTCTCCACAGTTGGTATCAGTAGTATCTGTGCATTGAAAAGCAATCCATTTTTCTCCTGTACTCCCCAGTGCTCCTTTCTCAATTTCCTGTCTGTCTGTTCAATACTTATACTTTCTCACTGGCTAAAGCTATCTATCAACGTACATTTACCATTCATTCCTCTGCTAAATGTCAGGCAGACTTACTGTAAAATTAATTATGATTATTAAATTATTATTTCAATAGACATTAAAATATCCTTGAGAAAAAGTTTATAATATCATGGGGCATTTAGATCAGACAGGTCGATAGGTAGGTTCCATAACAGTATGCACGGCATAGACACAATTGTGTAAACAATAAAAATTATAAACCTTTGTGGGTAATTAACATATTGATGGGTGGCCTTTATTCCTCTCCCTTTAAGTTTTTGCATTTTCCAAAATATGTGCAATGATTATTAACACTCAAAATTAATTTTTTTTAACCAGCTGCTTTATCTGTAGTCTAGTACCAGGCTGACACCTGTTTCTTCCTTTGCCTGAATCATATCAGGCAGACACAAGTTGAATCTGAATTGGAGAGAGTTTATTCTGGGTGTTTCATGGGAGGGGGAGCAGTCAGGTGTCCTTTTAAGAAGCAGAGAAGCTAGTGAGAAGCTCCAAATAAAATCTTTTATCTATAGAAAGGGTCACCAAACTTTTTTCTGTGAAAAGCTAGATACTAAATATTTTAGACTTTATGGAACATTTTGTTGTGGTTGCAACTAGTCAATTCTACCTTGATATGAAAGCATCTAGACAATAAAATGTAATCAAATGGGCATGGTTGTGTTCCAAAAAACTTTATTTATAAAAACATGTGGTGATCTGGATTTGGCTAAAGGTCGTGGTTGCTGATACCCTGATCCAGTGTAATATCTCAAATTTTGTTTTTTCATCTTTTCTATCTAGTGAAGTCAAATTCTGGTTTCACTATTAGCAGGCAGTCTCTTCTGTTGAATATATTGCTTAATCTCTGTGATTTCAGTTTTCATGCCTGTGAAATAAGGATAAAACTAGTACCTGTCTCATAGAAACTTTATGATGATTTAATAAAATAATCCACAAGAAGTACCCAGCCCAGGCCTGGCATGCAGTAAGCGCTTGTTCTAATCATTCTGTTTGAACCCCCACCCTGTGTCTATCCTCCCGCCCTGTGCCTGGGAGACAGGCCCTTCCAGGTGGCATCATGCACCCCTCTTGTTTCTGATCCCTTGTTGAGACCCCCCCACAACAGGGGGCACTGGTCAGAGATTACAGGGCTAGCAGAAAGAGAGGATTTGAGGTATTTCTTCCTTCTCTTTATTTCAGCACTACTTTCTTCCAACAGCTAAGTCACTCCCAAGCACAGCTCTCCAGAGGGAGTCCCTGCTCTAGGCTCCAGCTCTGTCTCAGTGAGCTCCAGCAATACCTTTCTCTTTCCTTGACATTTTAGACTTCCCACTATTGTTATTCCCTGCTTGCCTTCACATTTTTGCTTACTTCCTACACCTAGATAAAAAACATTCTCATTGACGTGTCTACCTCTGCACCTCACAAGTGAATTCTGTTGTCAGCTGATACCCTGACTAAGCACTGCTTTCATGTTAGGTACATCAGAACAATGTTGGCAATGATGATTACTAGGTCATTGATAAAATGACTATCTAGTTCAAAACTCTTTTGAAGTCTAGGTTTGAATTTCTATTTGTCAGTGTAGAGGACAAGTCCATTGTCCTGCTTCTATAGCTTTCCAATATATCATTTCTATCACTGTGGCATTTGTATTCAATTATGGAAGCTAAGAGAAGCTTTGAGAGGTTAACTGGTGTATTTTATTGTTTCAAGGTGTGAAACATGTTTTAAGGACAGACAAGAATCACACTGCTCTGATCTTCATCCCCTTCATCTAGGGAGAATTAAAATGCAATATATAAGCCCAAAGTTAAATTTTCCAACAATGTGAAAATCACGCAGCCTATAGAGCAATGTATTTATTCTTGTGTCCCTATCTAAATGGTGAACAGGAACAGAGTTATGTACAAGGATAGGGTAACAAAAGATTTATAATTCAAGGTTCTCTAGAGCTGGAAGAATTCAGAGGTTATGATAGATAAACATGCAATTTGTCTATGGATTAGTGGAGAGGTTTGAGCCAAAATTGCCTGATAGAGCCCTCGCTGTCACCTTTCCGAAGTGGAAACTGGGTCTATTACCATTCTGGTTCCTTGGAACAATTAATATTTGACTTCTCTAATTAGCTTCAAATATTTTGAGTTAGGTGTATAAGCATCGTGCTACTTCCATTTTTCAAGTCAACCTAAGAAAAGCTATTTTTAGCCATGTCTGTTTAAATAACAAAGTGCAAGACTGTGCTGAATTGGACTTTCACTTCAAATAACACTCAACTATATTTGTTCACTTGCCAATAAATCCCCCCCACAACACAGTATTTTATCATATATAAATTGGAGTTTCATGTAATCTTTTTTTTTGTAATTGAGATAGGTAGATGAAGGATTTTATTTTGTCAGCTGTGTTTTCCTAGAAACTCTTGCCCTTTAAGATACTTTCTATTTTTTTTGGTGCTAAAATAATCTTTCTTTTATGAAAGAAGATAATAATAATGAGGTTGATTAGA
Source organism: Scalopus aquaticus (assembly GCA_004024925.1). NCBI lineage: Eukaryota > Metazoa > Chordata > Mammalia > Eulipotyphla > Talpidae > Scalopus > Scalopus aquaticus. The sequence goes on along the minus strand of PVIJ01003189.1, from coordinate 85,334 downwards.
TGTCTAGAAAATGTGTCACTAACTGTGCTAAGAATTTTGTCTACATTTGCCAGGTAACTTTTCTGTAATCCTCAAGAGAAGATTATGAGATGAGGATAGCAACTGTCTCCACTGGAAACTGAGGATGAGATACTGAGAGTGGCTAGGCATCTTCTTCAAGGTGCCAAGTCTATTAAATGGCAGAGTTGAGATACAATCTAGATAGCTTGAATTTACAGCCCAAACTTTATTGTTTTCTGATAATAATTTGCAGGTGCTTTTTGTTAGTGCTCTTAGTGGGGGAAACACTTGTTCTGAAATACCAAAGTCTGGGAACCACTAGTCTTTCTTTCTGTTCCCCATATTTGTTATTGATAGAGGAGGGGTAGTATAGGTGGACTTGAGGAGCGTGGGCCTATATCCGGAAGGATCAGCACAGGGAGGGACCACACTGCAGGAAATGTTCCAGTATGGCCACAGAGCTTCCTGCAGGGTCACTGACCACAGTAATGAGAGGCCCAGCAAGAGGTTTTGCGGCTCACATGACACCATGGTTGGCATTATTACCTTCATGCTATAACTACCCTCGTGGCTAAGAATACCACCTCACTATACAAAGCAAACTCCCTGAAGCAGCACATGCTGAAAAAACATGGCCAAAGTCCAGGAAACTATTTCCAGAAACCACACCCAGCTAAGCCCTCACCCCAGCTGAAAAATCTGGTTATTGTTTGGATCAGTTCATAAGGTCCCCTTGGGACTCCTCTGCTCTGTTTGATGGTAGCAATAGAGTCCAGGCTCTAGGAAACAGGGTCTCCCATGCTGTTATGTCCCTCACCTAATATTGGGATAATATATTCAGGCCATGATAGTGTGAGTATGAAAGGTTAAGTCGTCTCATTCGCTTTGTCTATGTTCCAGAATTTTGCCCTAACGGAGTAAATGTATTCTAGGTAAAGTTTTTCCTGGAATTAGGGATTGAAGAGAATTTGGAAGCCACCTACTCTATGCTGTCAGTGCAGAGGAGTACATCTACACTAAACCACAAGCAAATAAACTAAAAACCAGGCAGAATATTGATTCTCTAGTTACACAGAAACATGAATCATCAAGCCAAATAGTATATATAGAGTCATAACATCCTGCTACTCAGTCATCATCCATATGGGTCACAAAAAGGGCAAATATATACGTGAGCAAATGCCTACATCACATATATGTGAAGACAGTTCTTGGGTTTTCAGTTCTGCGCTTTCATCTGGTGATCTACATCTTTTTATTCAAAACTAGTCATACTGTTTTTATTGCTACACCATTTACGCATTGCTCAAAACTAATCTATAGTGCTTGTTTTTATTCTACATGAATAATGCAGTGCTTAAAGTTACTCTTTAACTTTATTAGTAGTCATAGCTACCACTTTCCAAGCTCCTGCTCTTTGTCAGTCACATTGTAAGGAATTTGCCCTATTTATTTAATTTAGCAACTCCATAAGGTGAGAACTACAATCCTATCTTACAGATAAAAAGATGAATTTGAGAAGTCATCATTTCTCAACAATGAGTGGGTCAGGAACAGAACTGGGGCTTAAACTAAGCAGGTCTTTCTTATTTCAAGATCCATCCTCTTTCCGCTGCACCATGTCTCTCTCTCTTTAAGCAGTCATTCTCCATTCTGCGTGTACTTATTGCATTTCTGCTTATTCTACCTATCGAACAGCAGCTTTAGAAGTTTCCTGCCACTCCCAACCCAAGTCCTATTCAGCACAGGGCTGGACCACAGCACCAAGCCCAGAATCTTGCTGCTCAGCAGATATTGGTAAAGACACCAGATCCAAGTTCTTAGAGATTTGATTCTGTCCTTAGTGATAAGCAGGGATATGGGAGAATTTTTTCTTACAAATTTCTAAAAGAAATGAGGTTTCTTATCTTGCAACCATAGAGAAAGTTAGTTTATAGACCTTTAGTTTGAAATCACCTACATGATATGGAAAACATCCTTAATTTGATTTGTTAGTTTCTGTTAGTTACCTATTGGGAAGTCTGCTCTTACGGTAGCAGAGTTGAGTATCTAAATGGGCAAAAGTCAAGGGAAAATTGAAATATGGAGAGAACTTCACCAAATTCAGTTGATCTTGGTCTTCTTCCACAGCACAAATTGATTTGCCTAAAATGCCCTATGGCTTAAGGATTTTTAATGATGCTACCTTATGCTTAAGTGAAAGATTTCACAAGAAGTTTGGAAATATGGCCTAGATGCAGATTTCATGATGGATTATTGAAATTTGTTTGAACACATATTTATTAAGTATATACTATGTGTCAGACATTTTCTAGGTACTAGCAATAAAACAGTGAATAAAGCTAACTAGTTTCTGTACTTGTGAAGTTTATATACTGCTGCCAGAAGAGAGACAATAAAAAAGTAAGTAAAACTTACAGTATATGGGTGTTGTACATACTATGGAGAAAATAAAAGGGAGATACAAGAAACCAAAAATACATAGAATGTAGGCAATACATGTAGGCTCTAGTCACTTAATGACTCAACTATAAAGGTAAGGAAAACAAAAGAAAAATAAACAATTGTGACTACATAAAATTCAAAAACTTCTGCGCAGCAAGAGAAACATGCATCAAAACAAAAAGATTTTCCACTGAATAGGAGAAACATTTGCATTATTTGTAGTCATATCAGACATGTTACAGGGAGTTAATATCCAAGATCTGTGAAGAACTCATATAACAAAACAATAAAGAAAAGAAATAACATAATCAAAAAGGACAGAAGATCTAAATAGATACTTCTCCAGAGATGACATACAGATGATCAATAGGCACTTGAAAAAATGCTCATCTTTATTTGTTATCAGGGAAATGCAAATCAGAGCCATGAGATAGCACCTCATACCTGTAAAAATAGTCTATATCAAAAAGACTGGTTACAACACATGTTAGCAAGGGTGTGGAGAAAGAGGCACTTCACACACTCTTGATGGTTACATAAACTGGTTTGATCTCTTAGAAAAAAATATGGTGGTTTCTCAAAATATTAAAAATAGATCTATGCTATGATCCAGCAATTCCATTCTTAGGTATCTATCTGAAGAAGGCAAAACCACTAATATGCCTATGTTTACTGCAGCACTATTTACATTAGGTAAGTTATAGGAGCAACCCAAGCGTCCAAGATGAGTGGATAAAGAAAATGTAGTATATATATATATACACACACAATGGAATACTATTCAGCTGTTAAAAAGATGAAGTCTTGCTATTTGCAACATGGTTGGAACTCGAGGGAGTTCTGCTAAGTGAAATAAGTCAGAAGGAGAAAGACAAATTTTGGCTAATTTCACTCATATGTAAAATGTAGGCAAATGAAACAGAGGAACAGAAAAACTAAACCAAAAAATCCCCCTGGAAATCTAACTGTTGAATTGAAGCTAACAGAGGAGGGGGTATGGGGAGGAGTGGACCCAATGGAATATAGTAGAGGATTAAGGGTGCTTTGATGATGAATGTTATAACCTAACTCTGAAAAAGTGTGAGACTATATCCCAAATTATGTGCAGTGCTGTAAACCATTGTTACCTCAAAAAAAAAAAAAAAAAAAAAACAGAAAGCAAACTAATTAGGAGGTTTTTGAAACAATTCACTCAAGTAATATAATAATTATACTAAAATAATTGAAGAATATGTTCTGTAATCTTTATTGATTCCTTTGGTACTAATAATGGCTTGCACTGGACATGACTAAATTGGGCATAATAGACCAGAGAACTTCATTACCATCTCTGGGCATCTTTTAGCCTCACTCAGTCTCACTGTCTCCCCTCATTTCTCACTATCAAGCCTGTAATGGCCTTACCTGAATGGTGGTGCCCATCAGAGATCCCCAGTCCATCCTATCAGAGCAAAAGCTACATTGCTCCAATCCCTCACTCCCAGCAGCCACGAGGGGCCTAGTACTGTTCATTTCTATAAAGGAGAGGTCAGAGACTGCTTCAGGGATGCCTTCCCAAGTCTGACAGTGGACCTTCTGTCCTCATGATTGTCTCTGTTTGGCCTTGAGCTAGAGCCACCCATCTTCATGATTTCTTCCTGCTGAAAATGACTCCCCCGTGCCCCAGAACGCCTGGTCAGAATTGTGGTCTCAAAGTCCTCCTTCCACATCTGGCATTTTCCTTGACCTCTTCTTGGTGAGTTCTCTTTCTGGTTGCCTGTGCTATATTCCAGGCTTATTCCACTAGGATCATGCCACCACCCAGAGCCTGATGTCCCACCCTAAATCTCACTTGGTGTTCCTTCCTGTTTGCCCAACACCCGACTCTGTGGCCACCTCTGACAAACTCCTGACAAACTCTTCCTCACAAGTGTTCGTATATTAAGAGTAAAATTGATTTTTTTTTTTTACAAGACAGGACAGAATCAAGTCTGCCTCATGATGTGCAGACTCAAGGTTTAGTGACATACATTTGCAGGTTTTATCAATGACATGAGGAGTCCTTTCTCCTTTTCCCCCTTCTGTGTCTTCTAAATTCACCTTTCTGCAAAATCACATTCTTTAGCATTTGGGCCTAAAGTTCAGTTACAAATCAAAGCTACTTATTTGATTAGGTCACTCAAAAACTCAAAGCAAAAGCTTTGGGCCCACTTTGCTGGCAGTGGGGTAAAATAACAGGAATAGCTCCGCTCCTGCCTGAATCAGAACCAGAATCCTTATGAAGCCACCCAGCGCTTTTTTTTCCCTTCCCTTTCCTTTTTCTTTCTTTTTTTTGGTAGCTTCTTGCCCTTCCACATTGGAAAAAAAAAAAAAGAAGTTTAGTGTTTCTGGAATTTGTGGTATTTCTGCAGTTCTCTTTGTTAAAGAAATATACACCACTCTATCCACTTAGCACTGCTGGTCAAGAAATTTCAGTTAGTCTGCCAATAAGCCTGTCAGATCAGCTTGCCCTCTGGCCTTTTCCATCTGTCTTCACAAATTCTTCATACCTTTAAAATTTCTTGGAAATATTTTTTATTTGCCTAGTCTGCAGGCCTAATTTCTTTTTGCATACATACCCGCCTAGAATCTCCACATAGAGATTGTGCTAGCTCACAAAACTTCCCACAGTTTGTAGTTTCTTATCTTCTGTAGTCAAGGAAATCTCTCTGACCCCACAATTTTATTCCCCAGCCCTCAGTCTGCTGTCCCCAACCACCAATCAAATGATTATTTAATATTTCCCATAAACATGCAAGGCTTAATAGAGTGTACTGTGCCAAAACCACAATGAAGTCTACGTCCTAAAGACCTCATGTCTTGCGTTACTCTGGTTGTTATCAGCACATTAGGACCATCACCCTGTGTTGATGCCACAGAAGAGTGCAGTCCAAGAGGGCAACATTGATTCCAGATTTTTTGAAAGGGGCCATTTCAGGGAATTAACTCATGTTGATCAAAAAGTGTCCCCTAAATTTACCAGCCCCTTGACACACTGAAACTCCCCTCCAGATGGAGGAGAGTCCCTGGGCTCTGTGGGTCATCCCTCCCCAGATCATTAAGGCTCAGACAGAGTCTTAATAAAAGACAGTCTAAGTTGCTACAACTATCAATAGCTCATCTAACCCTTCATTTGATAGTCTATCGCCCCAGAGATTTCTTGTTTCTGCATAAAAACTTCCTACTGAAGCATGTATGAGTAAGTAGTACATCAACTAGTCCTAGGTGATAAAAGACAATTTTTATATTTGGATTTTTAAGGAGTGTGATGGAAAGAATAAAATAAAGAGGTCAGTCAGACTGACATTTGGATCAAAGCTTACTGCGGGCAAGTTTCTTATTTTATCCTGAGTTTTGGTTTCTATTTCTGTAAAATAGGGATAATAACACACCACATATGGCTCTTGATTGAATTAAATATGTAAAAACACCTTGCAAAGTCCAGACACCCTTTAAACATTGCCCACTTGTAAAGTGGCAAAGATAGTGCTGTAATCAGAGTCCATCCAATAGGGAAGAGTAAGACTTAATGTGGATTAATCATTCCACTTGTATCCAAGTCGATGCTTCAATATTTCATATTTTCTGCATTATTGTGCTTTGCCATATTAGAATGCCTGTATATAGTATCTTTAGGTCACTAAATATTGTACAACTATCTGAGCAGTTTGTGAAATCACTGGTATCTGTTGCTGATTTGTTTTTAAGAAGATTTAAGGAAGCAATAAAAAAAATCAGAATTGTGCCTGGGTCTCTCTGGTAAACAAGTTTTTTTTAAAAAGGTTATTTAAGGGCTGCTGTCAACTGAGTAGTCTTTTATTTTATTTTATTTTCTAACGTTAATTGGCCTTAAATTCACTTTTAAATAGCTTGCTGTGTATATAGCATTAGCATGGAGAAAAAAAGACAATGATGACTACCTGCTGCCTGACATTATGCCATCATTACACCATCATCAAGATGCATAAGGTCATCATAATTAAGATACAATATGTCATCATTACAAATGTACTCTACCCATATCTGAAACTTATACAGCCTACTATCATTTCTAAACAGTTACAAATGAAGGTGTAAGACTAGAAATTTTATATTAAAAAGGAACTAAAGTTGATCGTCTGTCTTACTATTAAGCATCTAAAGGAAATGTGAAATTTTAGATGACTATGACGTATAAGTTCCATGAAATTTGTCATACCTTCAGAAATTACATGATCTACCATTTTGGGTAGTTCTAACTGCTGATGTAGATATTTTTAGTCAAGAAAAGCATTACTATTTTTGTTTTAAAGAATGTATGTCATTAGAATTGATATCCTTCTTTCCTTATAGAGGTATAGGTGACGCCTGTTTTTAGTTGCAGGGAAGTTATACCCAGTGATGACCGAGTGTAAGCAGGTTACACTGGTCAACAGTGAGATTGTAACTGACTTAAAAAGGCCCTAATCTGTATATCTTGGTGTGCTGAACATGAATGTATCCATGAAAATTTTTTATTAGCTCTCGTTTTTAAGATATTTCATATAACTCATTTTATGTTTCACCGTGAAAATTTATTCAGTAGGACTACAGCAACATCCAAAATCAGCCTAGAATGATGTAATATTGTATCACATTGCATAATACCATCATGCACACAACATCCAGAGTTGATTGCATCATTTTTTGATGCAATGCAATACTGACGTCAGCAGTGCACTATAGAAAGCCCTGTCGGAAAGGTTGAGCTTTGAAAATATTTCAGACTTGGTGTGAGACAGTTTAAGCTACTGTTCCATAGAACTGTTATTATTTTATCCATCTAGGCACAATACAGAACAGTAATGCCTTGAAAGTGCATTAATAGCATGTACAATTTCTGCTCTATTTGTGGGGAAGTGCCATTTGCCAACCAGAAGAAAAGGATCACTTCTCAAGTGAAGAAGGCTAATCATCTCTACTTCGGATGCAAGGTTAGTGACCAAGACAAGCCTTGGGCCCCGCATCTATGCTGTGCTCCATGTACAACACAGCTTTCATAGTGGTTAAATGGCAAAAGACCATCAATGCCGTTTGCAGCCCCCATGGTGTGAAGAGAGCCAAGCAACTGCATAAAAAACTGTTATGTCTGCTTGCTTCCTCCTCTTTCCGGCAGAATTACGAAGCTGTATCTAGATATCTGTCTGACCTGCTATTAACTCACAGGTATATACAGAAGAGGAACAGTACTCTCTGTGAAGTTTTGCAGTTTCCTCAGAAAATACCATGGAAATATTCGGTAATACATTCTTATCATTATACAGAGTACAGGCCAAAAATCCTTTGCCAAAGTGATCCTCTAAAATTTTACACCTATTTCATGCATTAGAAAAAGAAATGTGAAACACATGCTTTTACTTATTTTACGATTAGCTCATCAAATTTGTGTTCTGTAGGGACAGAAAGCCAAAAGCTTTGTGTCTCACAAGACCCTTCCTTAGCCCCTGTGCCTTCCTCCTCTTCCAATATTGTTTTTAAAAGATCTAGCATCACGGGTCCTCAGAGGTAAAATTAAATTCAAATTCAATGATAATAGCTTACTTTTGTGTTGCTCTTTAAAGTTACAAAGTGTTTCCACAGAATCTCATTTGATTCTCTCACTACTCTGTGGAATTAGCTGGGCAAGGAATAATATTCCCATTTTACATTTTTGGAAACTGAGACTGAAAGAAGAAAGGCTTCATGGTTTGCTTCAAATTATCCAGTTAATAACTAGCAGAGCTGGGTCCTGAACCTAAGTTATCTGGCTCAATTCAATAATCATTTCTCCATGCTACCCAGGCTGCTTTGTAGTAGACAGAACTCTAAAATGACTCCTCACGACCCTCCCTTTTATATAATCCCCTCTCCTGCAGTGTGCATGGAATCTATAAATAGGATGAGACATAATTTCCTTGATGATGTTACATTATGAGGTTGTAATTAAGGTCCCAATGAGTTGACCTTCAGATAAAGAGCTTATATGATGGGTCTGAACTAACCACATGCATCCTTGAGAAATATGAAGCATAGAAGGACTCAATATAAGGAAGCTTGTTTGCTGTTGGCTTTGAACTTGGAGGAATGTCCATGGCAAGGAATTCCAGCAACCATTTGTTGCTAAGAGCAAACCCTTGATAGCCTGCAAGAAAATGGGGACCTGAGTCTTAGAATTGATTTTGACTAATATCCTAAATAAGCTTGGAAGTGAATTCTTCTCTAGAGCCTGCAGAAGAGAACTCGGACTGGTCAACAGCATGATTATGGTCTTGTGACTCAGTCAACAGAGAACCCAATAACTCCACACTGAACTTCTGACCTATGGAACTGTGATATAATAAATGTGTGTTGTTTTAAGCAGCTAAATTTGTGACAATTTGTTATGTAGCAACAGAAAACTAACAAACTACTGCTTGTAAATATTCATTCACTTCTTATTACATCCAAGATAGCAATTTTTATTTCAGAGCATTTTATTTTGTGCCCATGTCTAGAGGATTAGTTTTAAAAACCAAAAAACAAATGAACAAAGACTCAGGCTTGCTATGACAATATTAATATTTCTCCTTACTTATGGAAATATATTTACAGTCTCTGTCCACTGGAAGGCAGGCAAAACCATGTCCCTGATTCTGAGCAATGAAGTGGAGAGGAAGTGACATATATCTCTGCCTGGGTAATGGCTTCAATTGTCCGTGTTCTCATTCCCTGTTGCAAGAAATCCTAAAGCTCTGCAATGAAGGGAATGTCCTATGATGGAGAGCACCTGTCAACTTGAGTCTAGGGGCTAAACTTCCTGCCAATCTGCTTTGGGCATAGAGTGTGAACAAAATACAAACCTTTGTTGTTTAAGCCTCTAAGGCTGTTGGATTGTTTGTGACTGTGGCATAATCCAGTCTCTCCTGACTGACATATTTGCCATGAATGTACTGGAGCAACATATAGAACTGAACTTCATAAAAGCTGATGGCCATGCTGCTCCATTAGCCATGAAAGCCAGGTTATCTTCCCAGGACCTTTTGCCAAATACTTTCTAAGAAAAACACAGAACTTTATCTGTCACCTCTTCCCCTCCATTGTAGGTGAGGAGTGGGGAAAGATGTGGGAGCATGGGGTGAGACTGCAGAGATGAGGGAAGCAAGAAATAGCATGTGGTCTCTTGGCTGAGAATTAATCACTGAGTGGTAATCTACAGCAAGATTTTGAGGGGTTCCAGAACCTCAGAAAGACAGACCCACCTTCCGTAAGAATCAGATAACCAAAGGCCATCATCAGCATGCCTAGAGCCAGATGGGGGAATCCTGTATTGTATTTTAAGGTGAGGAGTCCACATACCCTAAATGCTTTCTTTCTCTAGGTTGGCTGGAACACCACCTTCCCAATGTTAGAAAAGAAATCAAGTTTGGGCACAGCAGACCTCTCCTGCCTCGCCCACTGCTCCCCTCAGCAGTGTATTTCCATCCATCTGCCTGTTCTGCTCCCCACTCTGTCTCTGGTGAACCCTCTCACCTCCCCATGCCTCTGGCCTGTACCCCAGCTTGTATGCATAAATAAATAAATCTTTAAAAAAAAGTTAAAAAAAAGAAATCAAATTTGTAAGCAAACTTTCATGTGGGTTTTCACATTCATGGTACTCTGTTTTATTTTTGTAAAGTACCAAGAGGAGAGGCCTATATGATAGCTAAGATAAAGAAGCATTTTTTATAGTCATGCTAGAACACATGTATCTTATCTTGATTACAACTATCATTATAATCATTCATCTGTTATCTTTTTTTAAGTGCAAAAGACCATCATTAAGGTTTAAGAATTTTAAGTGAGCCAAATTGAAAAAGTTGGTCTCTTTAACCATACATAACAAAGTTATTTTGCAAATAAACATTTTTTGAGTAAATTCCATGTAACTGCTAACAAGAGGAGGTCAAAGTGAGCATCTGTCTAAAACATTATTTCAAGAAGTTTTGATACAAAGCAGGGAAACTTTATATATTGTTTAAAGTTCTTAGTTTCCAGGCTTATTCCATCACCAGTATTTTTCCATTTATTCACTAATCAGGTTAATCAACTCTATAAGGAATTTCTTCATCCATTTCTAATGTTATTCCAAGAAAAATGTCTAAAACTAAAATTAGAGCTTTCTTTAGAAACAAAAAGAAGATTTCAGGAAATTAGAAACAAAATGACTATTTTGCTGCTCTGTTTATTTTTCTTAAAGTAGCAAGAAAGAAGATAATTTCAGAAGTAAGGATTATTTTTTTCTTTTCAGTACAAGTTAATTTCTTGTGTTTCAGCATAATTATGAAGGAATCAAAGTTGAATATCCTTCGAGATCTCTCTCTTTTCATCAAAGAGTAGAAGTAGTAGTATCTAGAGTAGAAGGAAGGACTGCCTTGGTATAATCAATGGCTGTAGGTTGTGAATGATGAAGACTCCCTAACTCTAATTGCAGTGAATATTTAGAGTTAGGAATGATATTCACCCAAACCATTGTCTTGATCTGGGTTGCGGGGAAGATTGGGAGGAGGCAGGAAGGCAAGGCTACATAAAACTAGTGCCTGGTACCTTGTGACTTTTTCCATCCTTATCCTACTATCATATTCAAGTTCATCAGGGTGTTAACTTTAAATTAAGGTTGATTTTTCCTTAAAAGAGCAAATTTTCTCTTCACAAAGTTCATGCAACAACTAATTGCAATTTGGCCATGAAGCAAGAGTGCCATTGAAAGTATAAAAGGGCCAAGTTTTTAAGTGTGTGTTTTTTCCTTTCCTCCACAAAGAAACATACATTTACTATTTCTTTATTTAAAGACATGCCCGCCCACAAACATCTGAGAAACATCTGTAGACAAAATGCCAAAATGCATAGTCGAATTTTGACTCACACCTCACCACCCACCAAGACCCCTGTCAACTCACAATAAACACCTTTCTAGCATCTGCCCCAGAGAAAGAAACGCCACATTACCCAAAGGTCAGAGCAAACAGATGTCACTTATTGCAGACCCTAATCATATCCATATCCAACCTTAGGAGGCCTGCAGTGAAAACTGACTTCTGGAGAAGGGGTTCCTCTAGTTAGAGGCGCACATCCCTGTGTCCTCCCTCCTTCCCTCTCACTGAAGCAAGGGGGCCTGAGGAATGATTGTCTCTAGGGATTGTCCCTGCCTCCTGCTGACAGAACCCATGATTGAGCACTGGGGTTAGGGAAGCAGCCGGAAATTCTTCATGGTTGACCAGCATCTTAGCAATCTCTCTGGTTCTCACTCTGACAGACCTGGAATACTTTTTCAATTCTGCATCACCCTCCATGAATCTATGGAAAACTCTTCTCTGTTCACATTGCCATTTGTGTACATCTCTGTGTCTCCCTTTACAGCCTTCATCATATTAAATAACATTAGTTTGCATCTCTGACCCCCATGAAACTAATTTTCAGTTGGAGAAAGGAAGAATGGAAGGAAGGGAGGGAGAGAGGAAAAAAGGAGGGAGGAAGAATGAGAGAAGGGGAGGGGGAATATGGGATTTATATATAAGGGTCTAATGAAGAGAATTTTGGCAGTGCAATTTAGTGGGGGAATTTAGTTTAGTTTTGTTTTTGTCTATATAAACTGGTAAATCATAATGCTCAATTCAGTAATGACATGTTCGGTGTCTATAGGAGATTTTGAAAAAGATAAGTGTGTTTTTTCCTGTTTGCTCCTGTAAACTCATTCTGTACCTGTTCCTCACACTCCTCCCTGCATCTCAGTGCTGGAGGACCGGCCTGGTGTGAATAGATTGCTTTTGCCCTCTGGTTTCTGGATGGATTTGGAGACGGTGGAAAGAAGAAGAAGAAGAAACAAGGTCAGGGAATTCCTTCCTGTTTGGTTGCTTGTGAACTTCTATTAAGACCACAGTCCCTGTCAAAAGATACCCACTCTCTCCTTCCCTTGTCCTGCTGGCCTTATGAGTGGTACCAACTTCCCAACACTGCTAGTCCCAGAATACTAAGCCAGCCCTTGTTGCTTTTCCTGAACCATGTCCACAGCTTTGGAATTAGGCCCCTCGCTGTATTGGACTCAATTATCCTGCTGGAGTGTGCCACTTGTTTCCTGGTGCAACACTGACTGAGAAATCAAGACACATTCTCTACCCTCAAGGAGTTAATTGATTGGGCGGATGAAGTTAAGTATATCAATGGAGATCATTCAAGGACTAATACAATGAGAACATAAATTAGAAATTGAAAAATATGGGCATTCAATTATTACAATATAAGCCCATCCACCTGAAGAATTCTTCTCACAGTTGCAAATAAGAGTTTGGAAAAAGTTTATAGTTGAATGCAATATAAAAATAAGGAAAACATTTTTTTTTGAAGCATAGAGACACTACACAGCTACAACCTGAAGGCTTTGCTTTTTCCATTACTTGAAATTATCCTGACCATGTCCATTCTCCCTGGGAATGAGAGCTGCAAGAAGTTATGCTGTCACAAGTCTAGCACATAGTAATCCTGGACTGATTCCAAATACTCACAGAAATCTTCTCTCCATCCTATGATTGAACATTGCTTTCTATTTGTGTTTCAGTTTTTCCCTACTTGCTCTAGAACCCTGCTCAAGTCCTTAGACCCTAGATGGGAGCCTTCCTACCAAGTCTTGTCAACTTACCTTTCCCAGAGATGAACCCTGCTCTCTACTTATATTGTGCCCTGTTATCAGCAGTAACCACTGCCATTTAATTTTTATTTCTGCCAGTCTGCTTTCATATTATTGGTAATTCACACCAATTAATTCAAAGAAAATAACATTGTCCTCTTTTGCAGATAAGTCACAATTTAAGTGATTTCGAAGTCTTAACCAAAGCTAAGTAGCTAAAAAGTAGAAGATACAGGCATCTCTGTTTCTAGGATTTACGAACTTCCCACTGCATTTCACTGCAACTTCTCTTGAACTTTGACACTATTCACTCACAATTCTTAGAATCTGCTCTTCCCAGATGCCCCACATGGGACCCTCATATATCAGTGCCACACCAGACTGGATCTGGGTTTGGATTTGGACAGCTGTGGGAAAAGAGGACTTTGCTCTACTGTCCTAGCCCCACCCAGAAAAGCCTTAGTTTTTTTGGCAGACATCAAGATTTAGTTTTGGATGATGTAATATTTTTATGACAATCCCACAAAGTTTTAGCATTGTCTCACTGTCAAAAAAAATCTTTAGTATTTTTTTTTCATATAAGACAAACTAAGACAAAACTGTAGGTTTTTAGAGGTGTATTTTCATACAAACAATAATTACCTCCAAACCTCATTACATTCATGTTGATTTTTAAAGGCATCAAACTTTATTCTTGATTACTAGAATTTATAGCAGTAATGTTTAATATCCTTAAGAATTTGAAAGTTTTACATAACTGGAAATAACTGTTTTCTCTGAATTGAATTATTCCATTGAGCTATATTGATTCTTCTTGCTTTCCTTTCCGTCTTCTGAGTTTCTCTAAGAAAACCTACAAACAAAAATAATTATTGAGGACCTCTGTGTACACAGTATAGGTCTACACACATTATACCCATTTTAAATATCTACTAGTGACTTTTATATCTTTATGAGTTTTAACTAGTTTCTTCAGATCCTGATGATAGCTTAGAAAATAGAAGATGCCCTGTCTGGATGATGCAATTATTTAGAAGTGTTGATGAGGTGTCTCCTTGTTCGTTCAACTCTATCCAGATTCATATTTGAAAGTTATTTCCAGGCTTGCCAGTATATATAGCTATCTTGTGCTTTTGTAAAAACTTCCGTATGTCTTTTCAGTATGAGAAGACATATAATATACAGGTAATATATATTCAAAGTAATACTAGCTAATAGAACAAACAAAGCTCCATTTGTATAATGGTCCAGACACAAGTAGAAATTTATATCTTGTTCACATGCATTCCAAAATAGATGTGTCTTGATTGACAGATGACATTTTTCTCATAGGGTAATACTAGAAGCCAATATTTGCCCCGTGCCTCTATGATATTCAACCTATCCAAGGGGTCCATGCATATTCACCCAAACAAGTGAGAGGGAAAATAACATAAAGCCATGCGGTGCACAAGGATGGTGCGAGTCAGGCCTGAATGGTCAAAATCACTTCTATGTACATTCCAGTGCATGTGGGGTCCCCTAGCTGTGGGTCCATGTAGAAAATAAGTTGATTGAGCTTATAAAATGGATTCAGAGTCAAAGAGACCTGGGTTCAAATTCAAGCTCTGCGAAGAATTCTTATAAGAGTAGCCATGGCTCAATTTCCTTATCTTTTAGGGGATAGTAAAACCCGTCTCAGCAATTTTACTGCTCTTAAATAGAATAATAAATGTGCTACAATTCCTGAAGATTTTATAAAGTTATTAACCAATGTCACCTCATTAAAATTTATTTAAGAAATATACAAACATGCACATAAATTAATGTTAGTTGAGTCTGAAAGGTACTGATATATTTTATTCTGTGGTTGTATATTTGTGGGTTTTTGCCTGGTCTTCAGCAACCTTTGTGATGTCAAAATGTCCTCTTTGATATTTTGAATTTTGGGCAATATTTTTAGTAAACGTATTCATGTTACTTAGCAACCTAATCAAGCATTAAATAAATACCATAAACTAGTAATATATTTTCTGGTGATTATTCATGTTTAAGTTATCTCTAACAAAATTTTATAGATTATACAGAAGAATTGATTTTTTTTTCTATTTTGCCATATCTGGATTGATGATTACAATTTTGAGGAAATAAAAATAATGGCTACAATTTCATTCAACTACAGTGATTACCACCAGATCTTTTGATTGCAGTAATGGGATAACTCTTAAAATTCTCCTCAAAGGTTAAAAGGTTGACAATCTTAAGTGCTGAGCTGTCATGCACAATCCAAATTCAGAAAAGCATCTTATTTCAAAATCAGAAGTCACCCAATTTTAGCATAAATGTAAAGAATGATCAGAATTATTTTTTGATAGGCTATGAGTCATACGTATTCACCTCCTTTTGGTTCCTCCATATGTATTTTATCCATTATATTTTCTCTCTCTCTCTCTTTTTTGTACCAGCAGCAGTGGGATTTCTGCCAGAACTGAACTCAGTCACTTCCCTGGGAATGTCGTCCAGTTGCTAATTTCACTACCGGAACTGTGTTCCCTCGCGTTCTGGCCTATTTCCATGCATGCCTCCACTGGAATAAAGCGTCTGACAGTTCTGTGGATAATGGTAAACATATGTAGCCAATGCTGTGCAATTCTTTTAGAGCCAGGAAGCATTTGTAGGTATTTCGGTTGCTGGCTACAAAAAAAATCAGTGTAAGGCACTTCATCAAACACCAGAGCCCAGAGAAAACTACACATCAATGATTTTATGCACAGCAAGGATCTTTTTTCATTCTTTCTTTTTTAAATCACTGACTAATTAAAAATGAAAGTCAAACTATTATGACAACCTAATACCAAACTTTAAAACTACAGGGGGAAAGGCTGGATTGAGGGGGAAAGAGAATATTACAACTTGTTTATTTTGGATACTATTCCCATTTCAATTTAGTCCTTTTGATTCTCCAAGAGTAAAAGAGAACTTTGACTTTCCTAAATACACAAGGGAAAAATTACATGTTGTGATGTCATTGCCTTGTGGGTTTCTCATACCACCAAACACATTAGTCACACTGTCAATGTTCAGGAGATATAAAAGAAAAAGGGGGGGGGGACCATATTATCTTCATATGAGAATCAGTAATGATTTCTCTTTGGATGCATTTTTTTCAAAATGGTTTCCTAAATTCCAGCAGAATTTAAAAGAGCTATTTTAAAGGACATAGTAACATCTCTAGCAGGTCAACTTGTGGTGCTACCTTACCAGCTTATTGAAAACATTACTATGTGATGGCAAATAAGAACAAAATGAAGATGACTAGCATCTTATCAGCTGTATAACTTTGACCTATTTGTTTTATTATTCTATGTTGTATATTGCTTATTGCAAGGAAACATTTTCATCCAAATACAATAAAAAGTGATAAGCCACTAAGATTCTTATCTGGGATATTAAACTGATATGGGTTTCCCCAGCTTCCTGCCTGTTTGCTCTTGCCAACCTAGCTTAGCAGTTGCCTCTTTGTTTGCCTGGAATATCATCTGATTTTTCTTACTCTCTGCTTTGCTTCCCTCCCTGTGGCTGTTAGAATTCCTTCCAATAGAATGATGTACCTGTCCAACCGAATGTTTTTAAGATAGGCTAAAGGGCCTCAACCCTAAGTAGGTGCTTTTCTACCAAAATCCTGAGCAAATAACACCAAATCAGACCAAAGAGTGAGGAACTAATTGCAGAGAGTTAATGTAGAGAAAACTAGAGCTATTTATTAGATCAAGGATTCTATGTGACTGCTGTTGAATTCAGTGTCAAAATGTTCAGTTGGCACAATTACCTGGAGACTGTAAAAGGAAAGACTGCTATACACCTATTCAAACCTCTTGATGTGATTATATAAATGAGTCAAAGCAAATAGAAACACTTGAATTCCATTAAAGGCAGTCAGTTACTCTAGCTGATAAGTGGGCTGCAGGATAAGCTTCAAAGAATTGGACCATTTCACCATTGCCCAATATTGGAGTTTCTCAGTTTTGCACTATTGGGACAAGATCATTCTTTGTTGTGGGGAAAGGAAGACTGTTCTGTGTATTAGGAATATTTAACAGCATCCCTTGCCTTACCCGCTAGACAACAACAATGCCCTCACTCTAGTTGTGACTATCAAAATGATCTTCAGACACGGCCACATGTCCCTAGGAGAAGAGGAGCAAAGTTAACCCTGGTTGAGAACCACTGAGTGAAACAAGTATATCTCTGGAGTTTTTGAGCTCTGTGTGGCCAGGAACTAGCCTTTCACATAAGTGTCAGTATTCTAATTTGAAGGAGTGGTGGCCACGAGTGCTTGACTACTGGGAAGAAGACAAGGGCTATGAGCTGCGAGGAGGCAATCACTCACCAAACCAACAACTTTCACAAACTGTTTCACTTATTTTGTGGCCACCATGAAAATAAATGGTTTACTACCAAATAGAAACATTCTGGTGATAATCTGAGCCAATTAGTTTAAATATTACAACCACATCTCAGTGAAGTTATGGGTACACAGGGACAGATTTAGATAGATACAAATAGTTCCCAAAGCACTTTCCCAACATAACCTTTAGCAATGCCCTCAATTACCTGTGATAGGCAGTTGTTCTGGTTACTCTCATTTCAAGAATGAGGAAAGTAAGATTCAGAGTTTCTGTGATTTTTTTCTGGATTATGTAAGAAAGGTTTGCATGAAATTTAAGATTTGCTCTGTCTTCTTTTAAAAATGAAGGTTAGATATAAATGACAGGTGGTATGTGCTGATGCCATTAAAATATGTAGTTATCTATCTCAAGAATAGAGAAATTTAAGTTTCTCCTTCCTTGTGACAGAGGAAAAAATTTCAGTATATGTTGGCTAAGATGAATCTCGAATTGGCATGGGTCCATAAGCTCTATGAAGTTCACATTGAATATTTCTATCAGTTGAGCACGTTTTTACAGGACTAAATAAAATAAGGTTTAGATCTTCTCTTTAACATCCGGACATTGGATTTAGTTTGAAGGAATCATTTTCTCAACTGTGACAATGCTTTAAACAACTTCTTGAATTCATTTAGCTGTCACTGCCACTGATCCTATTGTTTTGCTTTTTACATCATCAGATTTTGATCAAAGAGCTCGCAAAAATTAGAAATACAAAGAGCAGAGCATGCTGTGCGTCAGCTGCTAGTAGAGAACAGATTAAACAAACGCCAGGGTTTATCGCAGGCCTCAGACTACCCAAGCCAGCAGTTTCAAGTATAGCAAACCCTTAAATAATTTCAGACCCTTTTTTATTATCCTTTATGAAAATGAAGCTGGATACACACTAGATCACTTTCTGGGACAACAGAACAAGCAGAAAAAAAAGAATACATATCATGTCAGAGCAAATGCCATTTCTTAAAAATCAAATTTGTCACCAATGTAAGCAACAAAATACAGAATGTACATTTTTACAGTTCTGAAATGATTCTACTCGTGTCATACTCTTCTATAAGGTTCAAGAAGAGCTATAGCATCTCATTTGTAGAGATTTTTGAAGCACAATATTTTATACAACTAATGCATGTTCCTTTTTTCTGTTAAAACTGAGAATATGGAGAAGAAAATGGAAGCCAGCAATATTCTTCATCTCTAAGAATATGTACTGTTGATTTTAGAATATTTTAAGTATTTTTATTGTGTATTGTCATATTTAATTTTAAAATCATGTACCTTCTGATTTATTTTAAAACAACACACAGGCATGAGACATAACAAAATGACTCACCCCAAACCAGGAAACAGTTATCAATACCTTACCCTGAGTTCCTCCTCTACATCTGTGTGCCTTTTTTGCTCCTTCATCTCAATCCTAAAGGTAATCACTACCCCAGGGGTTTACATTTAGAAATAATTTTATCTGCTATGGGATATTCCACAATGTTTGGACTGGGAAATGCACACACACACACACACACACACACACACGCGCTTTGGGGTTAGATTGCCTGGTTGCAAATCCTGGCTCCACCAATTATACTTCCTAATCCTTCATTTTTGTAAAATATTTATAAGGTTTTGACATTATGAAATATTTATAATTGTATGCCTTCAGAAAACTTTTTGAGGATTAGTTATATTGAATTTTATAAAATATTCAAAACATTGATCATTGTAACAAATACTTAATAAGGGTGACTACTTGCATTATAACTTTTTATTTAGCAAGCTGACTTAGAAGAAAAGGCAAAGCTAATTTTATCCTTTAAATGTATTTAAGATAAATGCAGAGACTGAAAAATTATCAAGCACATATCCTAACTGTGTCAGAAATGAAGTGTTAACAGAAACAATCTTCTGAACCCATGACTGAGAATGGTTACACTGATGTTTGTGGTTACATTAACTCCATTGCCCAGGAAAACCAGCAACAGGTATGGAAAGAGATAAAATATAGTCATACCTCTGATTCAAAATAGAAGACTTTCCAGTGATGTACTTTGTTGTTAGAAACTCTACCTTAGAGGTAAAAATAACATAGAACTGTTTTCAACTTATTTGGGTGGGGAGCAACCTGTTAACGGTCCTTACCAGTGACCTAAGTGTAAGGTCAGAATGGTGTTCAGCTGTATGTAAAACAAACCCAAAATACAGATCTTCCTTGATTTATGATGGAGTTATGTCCTCATAAACCCATCATAAGTTGAAATATCCCAAAGTTAAAAATTCATTTAATACACCTAACCTACCAAACATCCCAGCTTAGTCTAGCTACCTTGAATGTGCTCAGAACAGTTATATTAGCATACAGATGGGCACACTCATCTAACACAAAGCCCATTTTATAATAAAGTGTTGACTATTTCATGTTTCTTATTCGATATTGTATTGAAATTGAAAATAGCCATCACTATATTAGTTGTTTACACTCTTGATTATGTGCTGGCTGGGAGCTCACTGTCACTGCAGCTGGCATCATAAGAGAGTGTCTTACTTCTCTTTAGCCTGGGAAAGATGAAAATTCAAAGTATGGTTTCTAATGAAAGCATATCACTCTCTCATCATTGCGAAACTGAAAAGTTGTCAGTTGAGCCACTTTATGTCAGGGACCATCTGTATAGCAGCTTGGCCACTGGTGGATTTTATCTTCTCACATCACAAGAGGCCTGGTGATAGACCATCTGAGACTGGGCAGAGACTTCGATGGTCAGCAATGTTTTCAGCTTCTTATTTTTGCTTTCCATCTTTAGCAAACAGCTTTTATTTTCATGGCTACAATACAGTTGCTTTATTTCCAGTCTCACGTTTAAGTCAGGGACCATCTGTAGCAGGAGAGTCAAACCTTTCCCAAACATAATGGCCGACTTCTGCTTTTGTTTTTTCTTTTAGGTTAGAGCTGCCTCTGACCATACATGCTTTACTACTCCTCTTTAGTTAGAGGGGGACAGCAAAGTATCACAACTTAGGGTAAGGCTTTAGAATGTCTTTTGCATTCAAATCCCACTTGTTCCACTTGCCACTGTGTAACTTTGGACAAAGTTTTTATTTTATAGTCTTCAGTTTTCTTAACTATAAAATTGATGTAATAAAAATGTCAAGATATCACAAGGACTGAATTATTTTGTAGACATAGCTCTTTGAAATGCCTGGAATTTGTTGTTATTTTAAATCAAAATGTTAATGTACTTATTTGTCTTTCTTATGTTTGTTGTTTTACTCGTTGAGAATGTTTTTAAGTTGCTGATATATAGTTAACATAAAACAATCTGCTCAGGTCACAAATGTTCAGTCTGGTGAGTTTTGACATATGTATGCACCAATGTAACTGTCGCCTCAAACAAGATAAAGAACTTTTCCATCATCACTGGAGGTTTTCTTATGTCCCTTTTGTAGTCAAATCAGTTCCTATCTCAGAGGCAACCCTGCCTGATTCTATCTGTAGGATAGTGTTGCTTATTCATATACTTCAAATAAAGAGAACCATACAAAATGTACTCTGTTGTATCCAGCAGCTGCTGTGTTTTGACTGAGTGGATTTGACAGAGATTCATGTTATTGAACATCAGTTGGACATTCCTTTTTATTGCTACATAGTATTCTCTTACATGACCATTCTGCAGTTGGCTATTCCTTTTTATTATTATATAGTACTCTATTGTATGACCATTCTGCAAGTTGGTTTTTCTGTGTCTGGTTTTATTTGTTTTTTTTTTTCATTCTCTTTTTAATGGAAATTCAGGTTGTTTCCAGTTTTCAACAAATCTTAATAAGGTTATTATGAATTTTCATGTCTAAATCATTTTACAGACATACACTTTCATTTTGTTTTTTTATAAATACCTAGAAGTGGAATTGGTAGATGATAGGGTAAATGTAAATTTAATTTTCCAACTATCTTCCAAAGCAATGATACAATTTGAAGTTCTACCAGCAGCATCTGAGAGTTCTGTTTATTCAATATTCCCACAAATATTTGGTTTGGTCAGTATTTTATGTTTTAAACATTCTCATGAGATTGAAATAGTATCTACTAAAGAAGTTGAAATTGTAATTAAAACTTTAAAACTCTGAATTCAGATGATTTCATTAGTAGATTCTATCAAACATACAAGGAACTCTTAAACCTACATACAGCTGAACACCATTTTGACCTTACACCTTGTATCAAACATACAAGGAACTCTTAAACCTTAATACAAGGAACTCTTAAACTCTTAAACCTCTCTATCAAACATACAAGGAACTCTTTTTTTTTTTAAAGATTTATTAATTTATACATACAAGCTGGGGTACAGGCCAGAGGCGTGGGGCGGCGAGAGGGTTCACCAGAGACAGAGTGGGGAGCAGAATAGACAGATCAGAAATACACTGCTGAGGGGAGCAGCAGGAGAGGCAGAAGAGGTCTGCCACACCATGTGGGATTCTCCCCGGCTGGGCGTGGAACTCGCATTGCTGCTGCCGACAGCTCCACAGCGCAGCGCTCAACCACTGCGTCACCAGGGAGGCCCGGAATTCTTAAACCTTTGAGAAAATAGAGGTTGAGAGAACACTCCTGGGACAGGGAGGGAAACTCATAATTTGTATCTCAACAGACTTTACCCATTTCTCTCTCCCTTCCCGGTCAGTTCAAGAATTCCTGGTGCACCAAATCTGGAGACTTTGGTCTATTTTGCGGTGCCAACTAGTTGTAGTTCGGTTTCCCACTGCTGGTTTAGGGTTCAGAGTTCTCAGATTAGCTACTTACTCCCAACACTTCCTTTGACTTTCTAGCTTCCTAAATTTTGTTGCTGCTGCCTCTCATCTCCCATTTCATCCTCTTTCTGAATTTCTATTTAAAAGAAATATCTTTATGGTTGTTTTGATTGGGATTAAAGGCGGGAATGAAGTTAGGCATAGTCATTCAATTCTTTGCCCAGATGACTGTCCTTTGTTTTCTGCAGCCTCTTAGATGCCGGAAGTCAGCTCCTGGGGAGAGTCTGAACTCTAGTTAGTGAGGCCGTGGGATAGAGGGGCTTAGAGACAGGCTCTGGAGGAAGACAGGGATTTGATTCTTCCCTGACCACTTATAAGAGGTGCAATTTGGCATAAGTTACTCATCTCATGTCTGTTTTTTCATATGTAAACTAAAGACAACAATAGCATCTACTACATTTAGTTAGGAGGATTAACTAACACACACATCACACCTGACATAGTGTCTGGAACATAGTGAGGTCTCTGTAGATATGGGCATCACTACTATCATTACTCAAACAAGTGGTGTGAGAAGTGAGTTTCCTGTGGAGGATAAATAGTAGCAGTGGTGAATGTAACCCAAGAGTTTTTTAAAACTTTGCAGGTCTCTATGAAAATTTGAATAACAAAATCTGCTTATTAATTCTGTCTGTAACTTTTAGAGCCAAGTTTAACAATGTACAGTGTTTAAGTAAAAATTTAGCAAACAATATTGCAAACTGGCTTATTAATTCTACTTGCAATTGTTTCATCCAAGTTTAAGTTGAGCTTTATAACATTTGTAAGTAAATATTTAGCATACAATTTAATAGTGTGAAAAGGAGTTCAAAGGGTTTATTTAGCTAAGAGAACATGGTGTTATTGATTTGCTTTACATTTTAACACAGCAAATATATGGAAACAGATGAATAAATTTGTATTCATTTAAACAAGGATAGTAGTAAATATCTGTTAGCAGCCAATAGGGAAAAAATCTTTGATACTTTTTTTGAAGTAATATAAGATTTTTTTCTTATATTTGTTAATTAGTAAAATGATAATTATACTCCCACAGCATATAAAGATACTATATTCACATATACATATGCTATTGGATGTAGATAACTGCTACATACCCTAAAATAGGAAAAACTGACACATTTGCTAATTAAGCTATTCATTTACTGTTTTAAATTAAACTTAACCTCCTATTTTAGGTAGCATGGCAAATCTCACATCTTATTGTATGGGTAGTGTGTGTCTCTGTGTGATGGGCCTGGTGTTTATGCAAGGTAAGGTGTAATGTGTCATGGACTAAGATCAGCTGCAAGATGAGAGGACTATAATAGGTTGAGGAGAAACTGGCCAGTATTACCCTTGAGGTCAAGAAGAGGAGGAAGACTTCCAGGTTCAAAAACCATATGTTAGCAGCTAAGAAGTCAGATCTTAGCAATGAATATATGAGACACACATCAAGTTGAAATCAAGGCCTAATGACTGGCAAAGAGAGGGAAACTAGGAAGACTATGAAGTCAACCAAGACAAAGTTGTGCTCAGCTCTGTTCATATGTCTTCTGACTTTCACTGGTCTCTACAACAGTAATTCTGAGGAGGGCCTCTGCAGGCAGAAACCTGATGAAACTGGATTGTCACACTCTGTTCTGCATTCTCTAGATAATGGTCATTTAGGTGTGATCATAACAGGAGACACAGGAAAGACTCAGGAAAACAAAGTTTATCAAACTCACAGGTCCTAGAGACAGGAGACACCACGCCACGCAGGACTATGTAGGGAAGCGCCAGAAGGGAGAATGGACAGAAACCTGGAAAGAGTTGAGGCATGGCCTTTATGAGAGCTTTTGTGGGAAAGACCAGGCAGAGTAGAGTAAATAACTGAACTAGTTTGAATAACTTCATCTGGTTCTAAGTTTTCAGGGTGGTCCCTGGTTGTCTGGGTCCCAGCCCTGTGCTGATTAAGGCAGAGGAATATTGCCTTCAGGGGTGCATGGGCCAGATAAAACATTATGGCGGGGAAGTTAGTTTGTTTATCATTAGTATAATCTCAACTGGGCCCTCTGTAATGTAGAATTAGCTAACCGTCCCTTCCATCTGAGGGGTATTCTTCCCTGCCCAGAATTTTTAAAAGTTAAATTAATTTAAAATTTAAAAATATATTAACAATACACTTATTAAGTCTTTAGTTAGCACAGGATTTTTTCCCTTGCAAAGAATTATATAAATAAATGTGATAATTGTTATTATCAACTATAAAAATTAACTTCTGTTCTATCTAGAGTTAGGGTCATCTATATAATTGTAAAAGGCACATTTGGCTATACCTTATTTTATCACTGCTTACTCATGTACAAAATGAACCAATGGCTATAAATGTTATAAGATTAATTTCTTGGGAATTTGGCGATTACTAATTTTTCTGTAAATTTCAAGCGGGTATTTTCTGCCTTATCTGTCTAGAAATTATAGATTGTTTCCTATGCTCCATCCTTTTCTAAAATTTTTTTTCAAAACTCCATATACTCCAGTCTCATAAAATAGATTTCTTTCAAAGGAAAATAAATTATGGGGAAAGCTTATTAGTTCAGTAGTAAATAAGTTCTAATTCTATGAAGATTTGTACCCCAGAGTTACTTCTTGCATTCATTCTATGTGACTTGAATGTGATTTTGAGTAGAATTTTACTAGAACTAAAAAAGCTTATAAACACAATCTCTGAGCAGTGAATCTGCATGTGATCAGGCTGTGTCTGTGCTCCAAGATAAAGACACCACAGCTCACCAAGTACATGCAAGAAAGGCCTGATGTGATTAAAGCAGAGTGGAGATAACAAATTCATCTTGGACCTCATTGGGTTTTTTGGTAGTGGTGGGTGGTGTCTGTTGTATCTCTTTCATGAAACAAGCAAAAACACTTTGGTCTTGTGCAAAGTCTCCTATTTTCCACCATCCATGACCATTCACTGACTTTTTCCCAAAAGAAAATGTTTCAAGAAAGTTGAAGAGGAAACATCTAGGTGATCAAACCTACAGCACATCTGCATACTCACGGAGGTGCTTTTAATATAATCAGTTGTGGGGAACCTGGTTGGCCCACAATCCTTCCTCCTAGCTTCTAATTCTGCCAGTGTTGACCCAATTCACTTGCATGAGGAGACCACACCCCAACTAGTGCTCCTGAATGTAACAGCATTTATTAATAGCGATAATGTATTCAAAGTAACTGCCATCTTTTGAGTACCCATCACGCACCTGGAGTTTTATCTTCATTATTTCTCCTTCTTTAAACAACCCTACTAGATTGGCGAAGATAATGAAAGCAATGTTAATACACGTATTACCTTTCTGGAGGGTGCCATACTGAAAATTTTAAGTACACAGTCTCACAACGAGCCCATGAACTATTGCCTCCACTATACTAATGTTGAAATGGAAGTTCAGAGATGTTAACTTGCCCATGGTCATAGTCTGTGGACTATCAGAACCGGGACTCAAATTCACAGTTGTTCACCAAAGACCTCAGTTTTTTTTTCAAAAACCATTGAGTCCTCTGAATCTGCCCTCGGACACATAGGTAGAACACATATCAGAGTTCCCAGTTAGACCCTAACCTGCTTAAGGGTCAGGACTCTGTTATTCTACTTTGCATCCTCCACTGAGCCCAGTCCTGCACCTTACAAATGACAAGATCTGAGAACACAGCCAGATGAAGGAAAAATGCACTAGGGTTAAACCAGGGCTTGCTGCTTTGAATCCTGGCTCCAGCATTTATCAGCTATGTTCCCTTGAAGGCAATATCTCCAGAATTCTTTGCATAAAGGGCTTGTGAGTAGGGAACAACGGCATTTGGGAGTTGTCTCATGTTACACGCAAGCAGAGGGCCCGATAGAGACAGGGATAGACAGCCATGGTTGATATGACTCCGAGATCCTGGTACCATCTTACTTTCCATGAGCCTCCTCTGTCACATGTAGAAGCTGGATAATCACACCTGCTTCCAAGGCTCACTGTGAGGGCTCAACTAAAGCGTAGAAAACTTAGCATGACTAATGGCAGTTCCCTTCTCCCTGGCCACTGCCCATCTTTGAACAAGCATTTCAAGGCTGTGATGTCTACTTTCACAGAAGGTACAAGTGATACAAAGCAGTGGTTCTCAAACTTCAGTGAGTATCAGGATTTCCTCAAGGCCTTATTCAAACAGATTACTGAGCTCATTTAATAAACTGATTCCCTGATTCAGTTGGCCTGGGGTGAAGTTTAAGAAACTGCAATTCTGACAAGTTTCCAGGTGATGCTGATATTGCTGGCCTAGGGCCCAGGCTTGGGGAATCACTGCTATAGAAAATAGGAGGAAGGGAGAGAGTGTGGACTTTTGCTAATCAAATATTCTTAAAGTGGGTGTGAAAATGTGTAAAAAAGAAAAGTATGAGGAAGTCCAGGACAAACTATTAGGACTGAGAGTCCTGTGTAAGAAGATTTGATAAACTTATCAGTCTTTGCTCCAAGACTGGGACCAAGGATGCTCTTCTGATACCTCATTTGTAAATGGTATGTGAAAAATATGACCTATAAGCAAGAAGCAAAATTCTCATGTGAGTAAATTCACACAAATGCACACACATACACAACCCTGCCTGTGTGTTCATAAATTTACTTCTAAAATAAAGATTGTCACTGCAGAAGCCAGCCCTTCGGCTCTTTGAATGTGAACATCCTCCCTGCCAGCTCCAGCTGAAGTCAATGCCATCTCTTCTCTAACAATGCTTCTACTGTTTCCTTTGGAAGGAAATCTAACTGGTTGGCCACCAGATCCTGAATTGTGCCTGGAGCCGTGTGAAAGGTTTTGCACGTTAAAAGCACAACTGGCAAACCTAGACTTTTTGACAGCTTTGTGAAGTGTGAAAAAAAATCATATTTCTCTGGTGCAGTTTTATGAGTTTTTGTCTTGAGCAAGAGGGAAGCTTTGCCTGTGAAAATGGAAAAAGGGTCATGGAAATGACCTCAACACTGGCAACCTGATTTGAGATCCAATGAGTTCTAAAACTGAAACACTTCACCAAAATTCTCAATTTTTCTGAGCAACCACAAAGGGACTTCTTTCTGCCAGGGGCACCAACCCATCACATTTTTGCTCTGTCACCTGCATCTGGCAGGGCCAAGAAACCCAGTTCCAGAGATCTATATAAAATGCTGCTGAAAAGAGTAACTGACCGTGACTAATTACCACACAGGGCAGGGCATTTGCAAGGATTGTCCCAGAAGGTATAGCATTTGTGTAAAATAATTTGGCTAGACTGAAAACATAAATTAAGGACCTGGATCATGAGAAAGAAACTTTGTCTACATATCTGCTATGGCGAAGCTGACAAGAAGATGGGGAGAAAAAAATCTAACCAGTTATCCAGTCTCTCGCTACCATTTCAAACAATTAACCACACAGTTCACCTGGATGGGCCTCAGGGTTCCAACCCTTGTGGAGAGGCAAGTGAGCACGGGGGCATGTGTTTTTCAGATTTGTCAGCTCTTTACAATTTTAAAATTTATTGTGATTTTTTGTTCTGTAAACATTCACTTTCTTACCTATTTTATTTTTTGAGGTAGACTCTCCCAAACTGTGTAAGCATTAGGCTTCTCAAAACATGAATCTTTTGCTTCTCCATTCTGTATATTACACACAAAATTCACTGACTCAGGGCCTTCCTGGTGGTGCAACGGGTTAAGTCACAGCCACTGCAGCACAAGTTTGATCCCCAGCCAGGGAGCTTCCCATATGGCGCAGCAGACCTCTCCTGTCTCACCCACTGCTCCCCTCAGCAGTGTATTTCAGTGAATCTGCCTGTTCTGCTCCCCACTCTGTCTCTGGTGAATCCTCTCACCTGACCCCACACCTCTGGCCTGCACCCCAGTTTGATGCATAAATAAATAAATCTTTTAATAAAAAAAGTTCACTGAGTCAGAAATAAACTTTCCTGGACTGGATGGCAATATTAGTGTGCTGGGGCTGCCATAACAAAATACCACACATTGCAGGGAGAAGGGGGTTAAAACAACAGGAATTTATTTCTCACAGTTCTGAAGGTTGGAAGTCCAAGACCAATAGTGATGTATAAGAGGCCCTCGGAGGCCTCTTTCCCTGGCTTGCCGAGGGAACCTCTTGCTGTGTCCTCACATGGTCTTTCCTCTGTGCACAGGTCTGTGTCCTAGTCTCTTATTTTTTTTAAATATATATATATATATATATTTATTGTTATTTATATCTTTTCATTTTGTACTCCCCTTGGGTAACCTAGTCTCTTCTTATAAGCACACCAGAAGTACTGGATCAGGGCTTGACCTATGGCCTCATTCTCCATTACCTCCCTATCTCCAAATACACAATCTGAGGTCTTAGGGGTTTGTCAGGACAGCAACAGATGAAATCTAGGGGGACACAATACTCCACCCTTTATGTTGCCAAAAGTCATATAGCTCTTACATGCAAAATACATTGGCCCCACTCCAATTCCCCAAACATTTTAACCCACTTCAGGATCAAGTCTAAGTCCAGAATTTCATTTGTATTATCACCATCACCTGGGTTTTGCCCTCAGGGCTTCTAAAACTCTGGGCACGAGCCATTCAAGCCTGAGCTCCCACTAGATGCTGGCAAAACAGGGAGAGGTGGGTTCAGGCACTGTCGGCAGTTAAAAAAAAAATAGCTCACTGTTGAATAGTTCAACTCAACATTTGAAGTTTATACAATTATATTTTCCTCTAAGATTTTAATTGGCTTGGTTTAAGAATATGCCAGTCCCAGAGGGCTGATTTCACAAGCTAGGTCATTACTTAGCCCCTACTCCACATCAGCAGGAATCTTAGACATGCCAGTTCATTTTCCACCAGAGGGTCTCCACATGCCCATGGATCCTTCATGTTTATCCAGCTTAGTTTCTACCTCCAACATTGCCACTTTTAACGTCTAACACCCAAACCCACAAACTATCCCAAAAGATCAAGGAAACCAAGAGAGACTTGTTGATGAGGCAATTAAAATGGCAAATCACACTTTTGAGTTGACTAGATGAGAATCACTGAAAAGTGGAGGAAGAACCTAAGGTTTCCCTATTTCTGCTTTTTTTTTTTGTTTTTTTTATTGTTATTTATGTCTTTTACATTTTGTATTCCCCTTGGGCAGCCCACCACCAATTCACCCGTGATCCATCTCTGTGGTCCCCTGTATTCTCCTCTCTTCCATTTTCTATTTCTGCATTTTATCTCCCTTTCTTACCACTTGACCTGAAAGGGGTGTGTGTATGTGTGTGTGTGTGTGTGTGTGTGTGTGTGTGTGTGTGTACGCGCGCGCACGCACGCGCACAAATAAATAATGATAAGGACATGGACAATTGTGCAAGAATAAAATAAAAGTAGAAAAGTAAGATCTAACTCTAGAATTTCCAGATGACAGTGAAGGCTAACTTGCCATGTAGACCACACACAGATATCCCCACATACAACACACACACACAATTTCCTGTAGAGCCAGCCTCAGTTCTGATTTCCTTGTATCTGCTTGCCTTCCTGTAAGTAGCATTCAAATACACACTCCCCTGCCTCTAATTTCTTGATGACTATAATCCCTGGGATGAGTGCCTCCTTGAAAATGGACAAAAGCTTTCCAAAGAGGTACACAGTTGAGGATAAC
The DNA here is from genome assembly GCA_004024925.1 of Scalopus aquaticus. Classification (NCBI taxonomy): domain Eukaryota; kingdom Metazoa; phylum Chordata; class Mammalia; order Eulipotyphla; family Talpidae; genus Scalopus; species Scalopus aquaticus. The sequence continues at coordinate 55,358 of PVIJ01003189.1, read as the reverse complement.
TTGAAGGAAACCAATTCCAGATCTTCACCTTCTATGTTCTCTCCTTTGTAGCTCTGACCTGCACGAAAATTACCTAGGATAAAGGTGTTCCTTTTAACAATCAGTCTTTCCCCACTTTACACAAATCTCATCCAAATCTCATCACAAAACATTTACAGTGCCAAAAATCCAAAGTAATGATATGAATGCTCAGAAAGTGATTGATTTTTGTAGTGAACAACTTTTGCAAGTCAAGTTGTTTTCCTTTTTTTGCTTTTAATACAATTGAAAGAGGACCTAATTCATTTTAGATCATTAAAACATTTTAATAATAGATCACTCTTTGATGTATAACTCTGAAAAAATTAAGAAAACTGGGCCTCCCCGGTGGCGCAGCGGTTAAGCGCTGCACTGTGGAGCTGTTGGCAGCGGCGACGTGAGTTCGACGCCAGGCTGGGGAGAATCCCACATGGCGTGGCAGACCTCTCCTGCCTTGCCCGCTGCTCCCCTCAGCAGTGTATTTCTGATCTGCCTGTTCTGGCTCACCGCTCTGTCTCTGGTGAACCCTCTCGCCGCCCCACGCCTCTGGCCTGTACCCCAACTTGTATGTATAAATAAAAAATAAATCTTTAAAAAAAAATTAAGAAACCTGAACAATATTATTTATATAAATTTCTGACATCTCCAGCTTATGAGTTTTGCAAAAAATTGTTACTTAAATATAGAAACAAAAATTGGAATAAAATTGATATTGAATTTTCGCTTTATGGCAATTAGTAATTGTAAAGGAACATGAAAGAAAAAGGAAACAGTTCCATCCAGTTCATCAAATGATAAATGTCTAAAAATGTTAGTTTTAAGTTTAGTATTTATACAAATGTAGTACATATTAATATTGCTTTTTATCGTCTGCTAATTTTAATTATAATAATGATCCAACATAGAATAATGTTCTAATATTCAGAGCTTTATGTTGTAGGAAATAAAAAATACATAAACTTAAATGTGTATATATACATTTTTGTTGTAAAGGATTTGGGATCATCAACAAAAGACTTTCAATCCTTAAAATATACTAAGGTAGAATTCTACAGGAGAAGTAAAATGGACATATAAAGAAGGGAAAAAATGCAAAATTTCCTGTTAATTTATATATTTTTTAACAATCTTTTTGAGTTATAAAATACATATCATAAAATTCACCCATTATAACTGTGCAATTACATATTTTAGTACATTTAGATAGTTATGCAACATCCCCACAATCTCACTTCAGACAATTTTCATCATCTCAGAAATACACTTGAGTTCACATGCAATCAATTGTAAAATTTTTTTTTTAAAAACTTACAATCACATTTTTTAAAAATAGAAATATATAATAATGGGCATCTGACAGCTATGGTACTTTAGATTTCATTGAGTTCATTTAAAAGAGTGAAAAAGTTGCATCGCACTACAATGCATTGGAAATTACATCAGATGTAAAACTATAGTAAGATATTTTTAATATCAACCTAAGAATGTGGGAAGGCTGCTCATTATCAGTAAAAATATATTAGGGGTTACCCAAGCAAAAATGATTGAAAACTAATAGCCTATATTATACCACTGACCATTAATTATATGTCTAGTCTGTAATGTTTTATTTCTATTATATTTGACAAAATAGACGAATTCTGAACAATTCTGAACTTGTTGGATTATAGTATTGTTTTCTTTGATTCAAACTCAGTGTTTCAAAAACTGTCTTTCTTTAAAAAATGCAGCATCCTAGTCTGTACCACTGGAATAGCAAAAAAATACTTCTTCATTTATAACGACACTGATGGATCTTCCAAGTCAGGAGAAAATGTCATTCAATTCTTAAATGACAATGAATGTCATGTTTATGCTCTCGATCTTTAGCAATAAGAAATATTTCTGCTGACTTAGGTCTCCAGGGATTCTCTTGGTCTTTCTTTTCTATTCCTTTACACGTCTTTTAGTTTGGTTATTTCTGATGGTAGCAAATTTCACTGGATAAAATACTTAGATTTTGTTGTCAGAGTAAGCAGTATGCATCTGTATCTACATTTTTTCCTTTGACTTAAAGAATAAGACTCCAAATCTTGCTTTTTAAATTAAGTTCTGTATAAGTCTCTCTCTCTCTCTCTCTCTCTCTCTCTCTCTCTCTCTCTCTCTCTCACACACACACACACACACACACACACACTCAAACTCACATGAATACTTTGCATTACTAAAAATAGATTTCAGAGGATAATTTTGGACTCATTCTCACATATAACCTTCTCTGAGAGCATTAAAGAATACAAGATTTTTTTGAAAATCAGGAATAAAACTTTTACTGCATAAGAAAAGGTGAATCTGTTTTATTTCTCATTGATTTGCCTATTCTATGTTCTTATTAAAAGAAGAAAGATCTTCAATTACTAAAGAGATTAAAGTGTGAGGGTCTGCGTCAGCATGATAAAGGTTTCTAACTGTGATTAAGGTTCCAATCTCATGACATGTGGAATAACCTATGTAATTATATTCCCCTTAGTGCTACAGAAAAGTCCAAGTGACTGTAATACATGCTAACTTAATCTTAGCCACAGAAAATGTGTTTCTAATTTTCAAATTCGGCAATTTTTCAATAAAAGTTGTTGCACTTCGTCTGATCTATTCTCAAAATACGGAAGTGCTTGAAGCCCGACCACCTGCAATAACAGATTACTGCTCTCTAAAATATTACCATGCACCTACAATGTGGAGGCGCAAAGCTTTGCTAAAAAAGATCTTTGTTGTTTTTTCTAAAAGAAAGAAGTGATCCCAAAGTAAAGCTGGTTTTCAGCAGCCTCTCTGCTCCCAAATGCGACTGGCATCAAAGTCTAATGAAAACCTGTTTGCGGACACTGGATCCAATCCAAGGTACACCATTGGCATATTCTGGATCCCTTGGGACATGACTCATATAAAAAACACAGGGCTGTCATCGGACGGCTGGTGGCTCAAATAAATCAAATTTACTTTGAAAACTGAGGCATACCAAAATTTTATTAGGTGAAACTTTGGCATTTCTTATAGCCAACTTGCACATATATATTTTTATTACTTACAGCAGTTAAAAGGTATGCTACCAATCATATGCAAAACAAGAAAAGATTGCAAAGTACATTTTTTACTAGGTGGTAGTAGGAACTACCTTTTTTTTTTAAAGGAACTCCAAATAATAAGTTAGTAAAAGGTGGCGTCAAAGAACGCAGCCCAATGTTTGTGTAATTCACAAGCCGTATGGTACAAACTTCTCCAATGTACATCCATTTAGCAGACGCCACCTCTAGTCTCAAAGAATGACTTTTACCCTAACGTGATTTCTTGCTCACTAAAACTATCAACTGTGCCACACTTCATGGGATGATGACAGATAGTGTTTATAATGTGCATTTATGAGAAACAGACACGAACATACTCAAGTTCTTGATGATCTAAAAAGGATTAAACTTTAAGCTTCAAAGGCCTACCACTGCTTATTCTCTAACTAGTATATTAAGTCACTTTCAACTTCCCAATTAGGAAAGTTAAGTCTTCTCTTCAGTTAAATATTAGAAAATAACTTATTTTTAAGTCTAATATATATTTACCTTTTAAATATGTTAATTGGTCATCAAAGGCTTACCAGAAAACAGGCTGTTGGCAAATGAATAGCATATTTGCAGATTAATACTCACTTTTAAGGTTCCATCTATCCTGTTTAAAAAGTGGTTGCCACTGAGTTTCATGTGGTGAAGCATGCACTATTGTGTATACGTTTACATACACACATTTTCCAATGTAGTATGTAGATTTCTTTTGACAAATTTGGACAACAATCTGTCAAAATATTGAAGTGCACCCACAATGTTCACTTTTAAAATACTGACTCTTGTGTACAAATCACAAAAATTGTTGTTTCAAAAATATGAAAGTGTGGCAGATCAAATATAATTATAAATATATTCAAAAGTTGCATATAATTTATTAAAATTGTATATATGTATTTTTAAGTGATCTAGGAACACTTTTAGGTATATGTTTGCATAACTTCTTTGAATATTTTACCATCAGTCTCAAACTATTTTCCCCACACAATTCACTGGGTGAGCAGTGATTGGCATTAAGGGAAACCCAACTTTCTATGTGCTGCAGTATGTTCTCACTGACTGGAAACAAGGTAGGTCAACTCAAGGCTCAAATCAACTATTTTGACTGAATTTATCCATCACTTAAGGAAATTACTTTCTCTGAAAACAGGTTTGACTAGTAATTTGTCAGAACAGAACTCACTTCATTTAAAATGGCTCACTGATTTTCACACATAGATGTAGCCTCAATAAATTCCGTGAGAAAGGAAAAACAGTGATTTGGCCATAGAATGAAAGAGAAGGGACACATCTGTAATCAATGAACAAGTAATTGTTCAAGGCTTATTACCTGCTGAGCCTGGTGCTAGAACAATGAAGAATAGACAAGAACTGTAAAAAAATGTTTCTGTCCTTAAATTGCTTACAATCTGATTGAGAATTCGCCAGCAATGAAATGAATTATCCCAGGAGGGAACCAAGACAGTAAGTCCATCCAAGTCCAATGGTATAGTAATACACAAAATTTTATTACCATGGGCTTGATTTGCGATTTTGGAAGGGCAGAATTGTGACAGGGAGAGAAGACAGGACTGGCCAAGACCTGCCGTGCAGGACTTAATCTTACTCATTATTTTCTACATATGTTCTGCTTTCCCCCTCATGTTGTGTAGCCTTTTTCCTCTGATCAGATTACTGGATTTGATTTGATAATTTAGTTTTAATTTTTTTTTTATAAAAATAAGTTAAAAGACAAATGTGAACTGGGAAAAAGATTTGCTGCATTTTTGACAAAGGCTTAACATCTTAGAAGCAAGAACCAATCGGTAAGGTCAGACAAACCTACCAATAGAGAAAAAAAAAGAACAAAAAGAGATGAGCCAAAGACCACAGGTATGCAACTGAGAGAAGAAGTACATTTGGCCACTAACAATATGACAAAATATCTAACTTTGTTGATAATTAAAGCATTGCAAATACAAACCATAGAGAAATGCAATTTTCACCGACATAATTGCCAAAGAGTAATTAAAAATTTTAACACTGAAGTAGTCAAAGATTGGGAGAATTAGGGACATTTGTTCATAGATAATAAGAGGATAAATTGAGGTAATAATTTAGCAAGGCACTTTGGCAATACGTATTAAAGCTCTTAAAATATATAATAACTTTTGACCCAGAAATTCTATTTCTAGGACTTTCCTTAAGAGAATAATTAATTAATGTGCTCAAAGGCTTAAAGATAAGGAGGGTCACTGCATTAAGATAACAAATGCTTGGAAATGACAGAAAGATCCCATAACAGAGGACTGGTTATAATAATTAAGGCTAGAAATAAGAGTTAACCTGTGAAATAATATTTAGTGGTGTGGAAATATCTCCTATACACTAATATGCAAGGTGGGTTACAGAATACCATATGGAACACATTCACATCTCAGAAAGAACACATAGAAAAAAAAATGAAAAGAGATATATTAATTATAATTGCAGTTCTCTGGAATGTGGGAATACAGATTAGATTCCTTTATTTCAGTCTTTTATAAATTAAAAAATAAATATATATTATTTGTATTTGAAGACATTTCTTTCGCAAACATTGCTGCAAAGGGTTTGAGGTCAAAGTTATTTGTACATATGTAAGATAGTTTTTTTCAGATCATGTTACCAATGCTTGCTACATATTGTTTACAAATTCTGTTATTTCTAAAAATAAAACATTTTCAACAGGAATTTAAGAAGTCATTTATGTTCACTACAACTTCAGCAAGAGGGAGTATATCATAATTTTACAGGGCAATGTTGATTTACATTTTATACCATTTTTGGGATTTCTGCTGTACTTGTTTCATCAAAGTGACAACTAGCAGTTTAATTTTTAAATTATAATTGATAGATATAAAAGTGAAACATTTAAAATGCATATAGTTATAAAAAGTTTTATCAGAGTTTATTGATAGATCTGATGGTTCTTTTTCCTAAAATGCTAATGGATCTGGAGACGTAAGATCAGGAAAAGATTTGTTAATGTTCTTCCTGTGTGACTTACACCTCAAGAGAATTTAAGAGGTAATACAAATCAAAAACTCCCAGCTCTAACCATGCTTTGCTTCATGACTTTAAACACAGCTCATTCTTTACTACCTTAATTAACAGAAGAAATAATGTAGATGATCACAGGCAATAAATAATCAAAAACTTTCCATTATTGTCTTTGCAACACATGATATAGTTTTACGACAAATATGCCTTCTACCAAAAATAATTGCCTTGATTATTGAATGTTGGATGAGCACTGGGGGGGAAGGGGGGTACACAGAAATATGTTGGATTGCAGAAGGGAAGTTAGTTCGAACTTACATGATTTCAAGGAGAAAGAAGATAGATTATGGATTTTAAAAAATTTACTTGTGCCATGTGTCTTTGCCCAGTTGGCTGCTAATTCTAACTCAAAACATAAGGATATGATTAAGTTACAGAAATTATTTCTTCTGGAAGAGCAAGAGTTTATTCTCACCCATACTTATTCTGGAAATGGATATGTTTTCCCAGGCTGTTCCACTGCGACAGTTTTTCTTTAGATCGAATCAGACCTTTGAGCCAAAGTCTTTTATCAACCAGTCAACAGTAAAGCTTTTCTCAGTCATGAAAAAATTATTTTTTTTTCTTTATTAGCATTCCTGGGAAAGAGGGAAATTTTCTTCAAATTTAATTTTAAGTTAGAGGGACATTCCCTCCATGAATAGAATGGTTTTGTTTGTTTCTCATGCATTCTCATACATTCTGAGTTTCTGATGAAGGAACTATGGAAGAATAGCCTGAGTTGTGCTTATGCAACTAAACAGAGCCCAGTGGCAACAGAAACACGATCCTTACTGGGGAGCTTTTGTAAACTAGACTCTACTTCAAGTGATTCCAAAGTCGGGTCTTGGTTTATCTCCAACTTGACCCCTCTTCCAACTTATTAAGTAAGCAAAACTTCTGGTGATAATTGGAGCAAATTGGTCAGATACAAGTGCTGGACACTACAAGAATTTTACCCTATGACCTGACTTGCAACTACAATTCTCTGAAAAGCTCACCATGTCTTTATTTCAGATAGTTCTCCCGTAATTATCTTTGCCCCTCCTTCGCCAGCTCTTTTCCCTTCCTCATTAAAGATTTAAGAGCAGCTCACTCTGGAGAGCTGCTTATATGGCTGGAGTTTTAACATCTTTGTAAAAGACAGTGTGGCATACTTATGCTCTCAAGCATTACCAATAAAACTAGAATGTCACTAGCAACATTTAATAAAGTAAAATGTGTGAGAACATTATACCAGGAGTTGGGACACCTCTGTTCTTATATCTCTCTCATCCAGAAATCTTGTCATTTAGTGAGTGATTTAATACAACTTCTTTGTGCCACAGTTTTCTTTTTCTGAAAGGAAGTGTTGTGCTAGCTAAGTTCTCTCCTGTGATCTGTGAATCTAAATATGTTCGTGAAACTATCTCTAAAAGTTATTTTTATTTCTATTCGATAAAGCAAAGCTCTTCAGTCAATAATATCAAATGTTACAAACTGATTTGGCACAAAACTCATCAGTAAATCGGTTCATAAAAATATTCTTGAAGGCTATTTTTAGGAAGAATATATGCAAGTCCTTCTGACCACTTCCTGCTGATGAAAAGAAAATAAAGCTTCTCCAAAAGAAAGTATGTGTTTATTTTATTTTTAAGTATTTTTTTCTAGAGGAAAAAGACAAAACTTATACTCTCATATTATAGAACAAGCACTAAGCCATCAGCTCATGCATAGACACCTAAGTCAAATAGAAGATGAAATCATAAATACAGTGATACTAGCAAAAGAACGAAAACTTGCTCCATTTCCCTTTCCTGCTCTTTAGAATAAGCAATAAATAAGTTTGTGCAAGTTGAATTTGTTACTGACAACCACTGCTTTTGTTTTTATACATTTCTAAAATAAGTATTAAATTTCAAGAATTATTAATTTCTGATAAAATCCAGGATGGTTTATTTAACCTTCTTCAGAAAAGATTTTTCAGCAAATAGTGATTCAGAATGTACCTTTGATGAATGAAATTTCACAAATGTTTTTCTGCAGTTGATACTCACTGTAGAAAATTGGTTTACATACAAACTTTGATCTCTTTCTGAATTGTATAGTAGAGAATACATTGTCATTAAAAGCATTCACATTTTTATATTTAGAATAAATGAACTGCTTTTTATCTAAATATCATTGCTGTTATTACATCTGCACAATGCTAGATATTTTTTTCAAAAAAAAAAAAAGAAGAACCCATATTATGGTTGCAAAGAAACACCACTGTCTTTCAATACCACACTTTTTACAAACTACTCCAAACTTGTTGAGTTTTAATAATAAAATATTTCAAAATTTGAATAGATTTTACAAACAAATTTGATGTGATTTAATAAGTATATAGTAAGATTCATAAAAATATTCTTGAAGACTATATTTTATTCTAAAAAATATTGTTTCAGGAATTATGTGTTATACAAGAAGCAAAATAATAGAATTGGTATTAAATTAAGAAGACAAAAATAGCACAAGGAGAATTCAGTTAATGCCAAAATATAATGCTCTAAGAGTTAAAGAAAGAAGTATGATACCTGGTAATTTGATCAGGTAGAATTTCCTAGAAGAAGTTATTTGAAAGTAAGTACTAGAATATCCCTTTAAGATTTACTATGGAGACTAAAAATCCCACATGTCTCAAGGCTGACTAGAGCAGGATATGTCAGGAACACAAACTATCCCAGCTCTCCTGATTCATTACGTCTGCTCAGATATTCTCCCCATGTTATTTGCACTACTCCTACAAGGAGTCTATCAGAGGCTACTGAGTTCAACAACAAGGAGAGCAGAAGTGGAGAAATAGCAAGAAGCTAGACAGGAAAGGCCAAATGAACCTACTCATGAGGATCTTGAAAGTCAGGCTAAGTGTGAGCCTGACTTTCTAGAAATGAGAAACCTTTGAACCTACTATCCCGTGATAAGCTTTGACATCAAACTGGAAGCCATGCATAGGATGGCTTAGCCCAGAGAATATACGTGGGGTTCAGAAACCACATCCAGTTCTTTAAAGACTCGATTCCGGGAGATAAAGGTGATAAAGTGAAGGAGGAAAAATGGTTAAGATACAAGTAGAAAATCAGCAATTATATCAGAAATAATTCTCAAATATTTAATACCAAAATGATTCTTAATAGGGTTTTTTGGAAGTGTTTCCCTTCAAAACAATAGATCCAACAAAACATGATAAATCTTTACTTTAAAAAAAATCAATCTAAAAAATAATCTCCTTACCTCAGGAGTAGTTGGCAGAAGGTCAAAGAAGTCATAAGGTGATTTTGCTAATTTTCTGATTTCATTTTGTTGAAGTTTTTATTAGTTTTTGGTATTATCAATTGGCTGAGACCTGGTTTTTTTTTAAAGAGATTTCACAATTATTTTCCATTCTCAGAAATTAAAGAAAAAGACCTTTATTTCTTTACAAATAATTCTATCAAATTAACTTTTTTAAGGGACTCTAGAATTTAAAGTTTTAGAAAATCAAACTTCCAAAAGTATTATGTTATGCTTTTGAGTAACTGATATTTGTGTTTAGTTTTATAAATTTATTTAATGAATTAAATTAAAATTAATATTTCACTACTTGAACATTTACTCAATTTTAATAAATGTATTTTTAAAATCTCCTCTAAACTTAGACAACCTAAAAACATATCTGGAAAAAAATCAGATATTGGAATTGTAAAGGCTGATAGTCGAGAACTTTATCTTTAAGTAGGTTTACTTTTTATGTTTTTTCATTTTTCATACCAGTTGCAAAACCAATTGAATATATCATCGTATCAACAAGACAAATCCAGTAGCCAAAGCAAGAAGTCTAAGTAGCTAAATCGATAAAAAAGATAGTATGTCAAATTTAGATTCATGTGCTTTGATAAATGTCTTTTTTTCTCAGCCCAATTATCTTAGTTACATAGAAAAATCACTAAATGAAACAATGCCCCCCAAAAGAATCACTGACACCTTACTAGAAAAGATTCATCCTGACACAAAAAAGTTTGGACTTCTTAAAATGCAAAGTAAGAACCATGATTTTAAAAAAGAGATTAGTTATAACAACAAGCTGAACTAAAAGTCCTACTTAAAAGGTGGCATAATGAACAACTAATATCAAACTTGTTCATTTAATCACAGAACTACTGGTTTTAGCACACATCCATGAAGTGTGTGGATCTATCGGACAAAGGAAACCACTTTTTTGAATAATGATATTTATAGGCTCATTGATAACATGTCAGGTGACTTAAGGACAACATTGCCCAGAAGATTATAAATCAAAAAGGAATTTTCATTGCTGAATAATACTAGTAATAGTAACACTTGTTGAAACCCTGAAGAAAAATACTCAGAAGAACCTTATTTATTCTGCAGAAATTTTCTTACTAAACTACTGCAACTGAAACAGTCATTAGAAATAAACAGTTCACTATGGCAGGACTGCACGACAGTTGACGTCAAGAATTCCTACAGAACATACAAAGATTTTGTGATACATTATTTTATTCACAAAGGTGCTCTCAGATATAAACGCCAGTCTACAGATCTGAATTTCACATATTATCAAAATGGAAATTAAATAAAGTCCAAGCTTTCATAGTCCTATCTATTTTCAGCTTTTTGCAAAAAAAATGCTATCAGAATACCACTTTCTACTGTCTCATATTTAATTGCATTGAATGTCCAAAGGAAAAGTTTTGCTAACAGTTTAAAAGAAAACTGAAAAAAATTGGATGTTTTTCACTTTGCAGATCTGTGGAAATAGTTCTTGACTTCAAGATGGCTTTCTTAATGAAAATTTGCAAAGATTATGGGAAAACATTAATATGGCATGCAAAGCAAAAATTTCAACTTTAGAAAATAGAGGTTAAAATAATTTGCTGGTGATGTTTGGTCAATACAATAATTTGGATCTTTATAAAAGTGTATTAAGACCAAGTAATACCTATATTGTTGAGGAAAATGTTTATCAATATTTTGAAATACTTGATTTTTAAGAATGTCAATTAGACTTGAAATTTTATATAACAAGAAACTCAAATATACTTACCAATGAGTGAAAAGGAAGAGCTGTTAGATTTCAAATACGAACATGCTATTTATGTTTAAGGAGTTTGAATTATTTGAATTCTCTTGATGGATGAAGAGTCTGTCAAAAGGAATAAAAGTGTTAAATATGTTTTTACTATTTGCTACCTTTTATTCACATGAAAAAAGTTTCTCACAGATGATTTCTACCAAGAATGTGAAGAGGTAATTATTAAAGATATCTTGATTAGGAATCATGTTTAGCCAGTTGTCATAATATTATATAATAAAATGTCATACACACTAAAGCAAGCTTCATTTTCGTTTAAATTTCTGAAAAGATTTCATTTGGAAGTTATATACATATATGTAATATATATGTATATATATAATATCCTTTTAACATTTGTTTTTTTTACATATCTATATAAGGTAAAAAACATTATTTTTCTTTCACCAAGCCCCATAAAGAAACCCCCAAAGTCGTCCTCCGTTTACTCTGCTATGCTATACATTTATAATCATTTTATGTGTGATTTGATATGAATAGGTGTAGGAAGTACTGCTCTAGAGAAATTAATTTAAATGCTAGGTAAAGTATAGTACAACAAATGAAAAAAATAGGTCCACTCTAACCCCAAAGTCAAATACTATCAAGGAGAAAAATCTGTTGACTTTAGCTAAAGCTGTTTCTTTATGTACAAGATTTAAAGAAGCTGTGAGAGGAAGCAGGTCGTCTCCTCAGATGTGAAAGATACTCCAAAAGGCAAACAGTCCAACAACACTGATCTTCCTCCAAGTTTCTCTAAAGGAGCTCCTGACATGCTGTGGCAGAAACCTGTGTGAGTATTCATTGTTGGTTTCGTATAAAGACCTTACACAAATTTTCTGAAGTAGTTGTCAGTGACTAAATCTTACAAAACCTGAGAGAATTTTGGTGTTTGGAAAAGGAGCTTCAAAGCTTCACTCTTTGGGGCAACTATCTGGGAACAGGAAGGGAAGAAACATGTATATACCCTTTAAATAATGTGCATCAGTAAATCAACATTCATATTAAATCTCTCAACTGTGTGGTGATGCATATCTGAATTTCTGTTAGCTGTGAAGACACAAAGAATCTTTTTTAAAAATATGCTCTTTTAAAATCCCATGCAGGAATAGGTCTGCAGTTGTAGTTTGTATTCTAATAACTCATATTTCTTAGAACTACTGTATTTTTTAATCTCATCTACTATTTGGGAATTTTCCAGGTTCAATATTATGTGCATCAAATTACTCCATATTCTTATATGTTTCAGAGAGTCTGAAGGGTCAAAATAAAATACTTTCCTTTTGATCTAAAATGGCATTTCCTATATAAGGACAAAAAACCACAAGAAAGTTTTAAGGTTCCTACAATTAATGTATTCAAAACCTGTGCAGCTGAAAACTGAACATGATTTCTAGTGAAAATTTCAAACCTACTGGAAAAGAGAGTAAAGAGGAATGTGTATGTACTTACATATAATAACAAAATTCTGTGCTGGACTATGAATAATAACCTCAGATTTATTGAAGGCATGAGAATAACTTGTAAAAGGCAATTGTAAAGCATTTTGTAAAATATTATTGCCATTCAACTGTTAAATGATGACAACAGAAGCTCTTCAGGGACTGGTAAAAAGGAGACACTGTTGGAAGAGGAACTATAAGGAAAAACTGAGGAAAACAGAGAGGATATAAATACCTCATAAATTTAAGAGAAGAAAAAAAAATACAATTGCAAGTGACAAAAGAAAAAAAGCTTACTGATTTTACGTCCAATTCTATCAGAATAAATAGCTCATTTTTAATTTCAGGGGACTTAAACCCAAATGGGAGAGTCAACAGAATCTCATATGCTTGTAGAGATATGTCTTACACATGTAAGTAAATTTAAAAGACATCTATACTAGTTGATTCTATGATTTTACCAACTGTATAGCACAACTGATTTTTAGAGAAACAAAGTAAAAAAAGTCTCATCATATCTGCATGGTCCTAATAAAAATTATAATGGAGCAGCCTTTGGAACACCGAAAGAAGGGGTCCAGCAATATCTTTACTCACTCGTCAAAACCAAGGACTTGGGAAAAATCAAATCTTTGGTTCCTAAGAACCCAATCTTTATATCGTAACCATCATCATCATTGTAATTACATCATAACTTTGAGGTAGAATATTTGTACCAAGCTGTGCCTTTCACAGGGATGTGAGAGAGAAGCAGCAGCCACAGAAATGCCCCCAACTAGACATTCTGGAGGTGGTACGTGAGCGGGACACGTAAGGAGAGCTGTTGCACATGACTGAGATGCCACCCTGAATTCATGACGTACAAATTCCCCAAATAAAAGGGATCCCCTTCCTGAAGCTTGGGGAGGTGTTTATGAACACAAGTTTTTCCTTCCACATTGCTTGACAGGCCATAAAACTCTTCATTTAATCAACCTGATTTCAGAATTTTTTGCTTTCGGGCAATAGGCAAACGGACCATCACCATTAGGGGGTTTGGGGAATCATATCATGGGAAATGCATTCTGAAACTGGTATATTTAATCAAAACAAAGAATAAAGACAGGCTCCTTATGAAACCAAATACAGCATTAGCCAGTTCTACAGAATGGATTCCTTATTCTTCTGCTCTATTTGGCACTTATATGTTCTTAATTATTACTGTTTGTCTCTTGGAAAAAGAAAGAGGGACAAAATGTGAATGACACTAGAATGTTTTCTGACTTAACAATAATGAATGGCTTTTTTTAAAAGATTAAAATAATAGAATTAGGGTCAAACAATAATTTTATTATCTCTGTTTCACTGCAGTGTTTTTACCCACTTTGCAGTGGTCATCTTCTAGGAAGCAAGAGTTACCACCCATGGCTACAGGGGCCCTGTCTCTGGAAGGCAGGAGAGTTGTTTGTCTTGTGTAGTCAATTTCTTCATGTTTTATCTAACTCACTTTTTATCCTCTCTAGGGCTTGGGTGATCTTGTTTGACTTAATTATATTGAATGCCATTAAAGGGTGTCTGTTGAATCCTTATTTCCCAAATACTATGAAGGAACAGTGATAATAAGAAAGAGAGAGAGAATGAAGGAAACAGAAGAGGATAAGAGAGAGGAAGAAAAAAGAACCACAGAGATTTCCTCCTACACAGTCTTCCCCTGAAGAAAACATCTGCCTGAAAGCTTTACTCTGGGAATGACCTGTTAACAAAATCCAAATTTAGAGGGAGTGGGGAGGAAAGAAGTGCATGCTCCCTGAAAACTGAGAAACAAAAGTGAATGAATAAAATTATTTGGTTCTTCAGAAAGCACATTATGTAAATATTGTAGCTAGAGAAAGTCAAAAACTACAACAAATACCACATGTGCATATATTTAGGCAGTACTTACAAAGATCAGGGTTCAAATTCAAAAAAATGTTGACTAAGTAAAAAGCCACTAATTTACACTGGGGAGTCCACAGGGTGGGGGGAAGACAGGAACAAATTTGAATATTTCAGCACCATTAGCCAACAAAGTAAATTTGTTTGACTCAGTTTGGAGATAATCTCTCCTAATTTTCTTGCACTGACTCTAGTACAAAGCATTGTGGGATTATAAATAAAACTCTGCCCTAGCATTTATGGAACCTTTCTGGTGCTGGGGTTTCTCATCTCTAGTGTGCTCTCTCAGACCCTGAAGCTCCAACATGGCCCTTCAGGAAGGCTCCTCTCCATAGAGTCCGTCCATGTGTGACTCTGGGGCTTGAAGTGTTTCTCTGGAGCAAAAGCCATATCTTCCCTTAGGAGTTGCTCAGTATTTAACAAGCGGTGGTCTTTTTCTCTGGGTGACTATTTTTCAAAAAGAAAAACAATCTGATTTCTTTGAGAGGGAAAAATGGATCTACTTAATGAATGACTGCTAGGAGAGCATGAATTCACAAGTCAGGGGTAATTCATGATGAGCAGAAAGTGGCCAAGTAAATTCCAAATTGGCAAAAGGAATTTGTACATCAGAGAAGACTTCAAATCAGGGACGGGGTGACAGTACCCACAAAAGAGTTTAATTCTCAAGAGCCAACACAACCTGAATTCCAACTGGTTTTTTTTTTTTCCTTTAACGATAGCTTTATTTGACAATGGACAAGTTTAATGAAAGAGGGATATGGAACAGAGTATTATCCAATACAAGCACATGTCACTGTTGAATCAAAGGAAAATCCTTTTGGTAAGCCATTCACTCTTTCCTCAGTCCCTGACTGAAGCCCCTGGAGCTCTCTACAGAGGTTTCCCTGCCACTTTAGAAATGTACTTTATTTTTATTTACTTATTTTTAATTTTTATTAAAATACCATTGGTATAAATAAGCTTTAAACCTTGCAGTTTAAATTTTATTGTACTTGAACTCACCTCTGACACCTTTTCTCTTCTCATTCTTAATGAAGACAAAACTACTGGTTAACAAAGCTTTTAATGACAGCATGTCTGGGTCTTCCTCATGGCCTAGGGGTTGAGTCTCAGCACTATCACCACTACGGCTTGATTTGATCCTTGGCCAGGGAGCTAACCCACATATGGCACAGCAGACCTCTCCTGTCTCGCCCACTACTCTTCTCAACAGTGTATTTCAGTAAATCTGCGTGTGCTGCTCCCCACTCTGTCCCTGGTGAATCCTCTGACCCCCCCAACCTCTGGCCTATACCCCAATTCTTTTACACACACACACAAACACACACCCCACACACAAAATAAATAAATCTTAAATAATTAATGATACCTGTCTTGCCCAGAACCACCAAGTCAGACATTTTTCTATTAGCTATTGTTTTAGTGTCCATTTTTATAAGCAAAATGGTATTTTCTAAGACAATAGTTTCTTTAAATTAGTATATTAACATAATGCTTCATTTTAGCCACAGTTATTTGTTGAGCTAAGCACATTCATTCAAGGAGACTACTCACAGAGCCCAGGGCAACATGCTCCAGGAAACGATCCAATTTGTCCCAAGGAGCTAAAGTGCTTTCCTGCTTTTGACATTTTTTTTTTTAATGTAACCGTAGCTGCTGGTCTCTGGAAATTTTCAGGCAAAGAAAATGGGACCCAAACCAAAGGTACAGTAAAGTCTTGACACTTGGAAGTCCTGAGCAGGGAGATGGCCAGTGACTTCACTCAAGCTTAGAAGCAAATATTGGGGCTATCTTGACATAAACTCATTCAATCTAAATTCATTTTTCAAATGAATATGGAACTGATATATGAAAACAATCTAACATAGCTATAAAAGTAACCCAAGCCCACTCTTTTTTTAATTTTACTACCTAGCCACCTTGTGTGTTACCCAGAACTTTGTGACCCAAGGAAGCTGCACTCTTGCTGCAGAGTCTGGGCTTAGACTTGAGAGATAATGAAAGAAGAGTTTAAATAGAGACAGAAAGCTAGTGTCATTGTTTTATTGTGGATAATCTTTCTGTGCTTTCTTTTTTTTTTTTTTTAAAGATTTTTATTATTTATTTATGCATACAAGCTGGGGTACAGGCCAGAGGCATGGGGCGGCGAGAGGGTTCACCAGAGACAGAGTGGGGAGTAGAACAGGCAGATGGACAGAAATACACTGCTGAGGGGAGCAGCGGGCGCGGCAGGAAAGGTCTGCCACGCCATGTGGGAGCGTGGGAATCTCCCCTGCCGGGTGTCGAACTTGTCGAACTTGCATCAGCTGCTGCCGACAGCTCCACAGCGCAGCACTTAACCGCTGCGCCACCAGGGAGGCCCTCTGTGCTTTCTTATCCGAAAAGGAAATCTCTCCATATTCCCTTTCAGATAAAAATGTATATGTTCAACAAAGGACTACGAAGAGGGTTCACAGGAGATATGGTGGTTGGGAGAATTATCGAGACTATACCAGAGGGGAGAAATCAAATACTGTAAGAAAAAAATGAACAATGATGTAAGAAAATAAAAAAGTTAAAAATAATGCATATGCTCAAAAATACTCTGGAGATGATTGTTATTAATTGGCATCACTTTGAAGTTTGCTGATTTACAGTAGATGCAGTCCATTGCGAATGAGTATTCTCTTGTGCTATGATAGACTTCCATGCTAATAATTGCTGTTAATATTCATTCAGTGTATAGTAAAAGGCATTAGTCTGAGAAACGTGCAATTAATTGCTGTCTTTTAAATTGGTGGGTAAGATCATCCTCAATTTGAAGTTAAAAATTCATGACACAAAATTTAGTAACCAGTCCAAGTTCACAAAACAAATAAGTGAGTGATGGAGTTGGGGATCTATTCTAGGCAGCCTACTTTCCTAACTCAGGAGTTCAGTCACAACACTGTTACTTTTTTTGTGATGACATTTAGGTTAGTTGTTTGAAAGTGTAAGGAATGAAGGGAATTGGTTCATGGTATGTATTATTGTATGTAATTATTCGTTTTCATTCAAGCATCTTTTAGGTGTTGGGAACTGAATCGAGGATACAGAACAGAGCAAAATCCAGTCACTGTGCTCATGAATTTAAAAATCTAATAGAATCCCTACAGCTGCAAAGAGACCATCAAGGGTAGAGGTACAACACTGTGTTGGAAAGGTTGCTGAGTTAAATACTCACACGACAGAGTGTCTAAATAGCATCCTCCTCGAAAATCTCAGCTTCAGAAGAGTGGAGCAGTCTTTTCCCCTGTTAAGCAGACATGAAATCTTGTGATAAAGCAGATACGAGTGGTAGATAGAACAACCTGTCTCTCTATGCTAATCTTCCCAGAGCTAAAATGGAGTCCCCCAAGTGTGTTTCAGATTTATACATAGGTGAATTTGGGAGTCACAAAAAAGCAGCAGCATCTGTGTTCAGTCAACCTAGTTGGAATTTACTGAAAGTATGAAAATATAAGGAAAACTATAATGATGAACAATCATGCTCAGCATTATAAAAATTCATTAACAAAAGCATTGGGGGATGAGGTTAGGAAATTAGGTGAAGATTAAAGTTGAGTTAAAAAATATGGATGGTTTTTAGTAGTACTGAAAAATTAAGAGGGTCTTGTGTATTGGAAGTAAAAAAAAATTAGTGCAAGTTAGTTCATGGAAAGACACTGAAAACAAAATTATCCCTTATGTCATCTAATTTTGGATTTTCAATTATTTATTACCATCTAGAGGTTTATAATAAAGAAAGGCAATGGAGAAATTGAGAATCATTAAGATATAATGATGAGTTTCAAAGACAGCCCCTAATGAAAAGCAGAAACTTTAGAAAATAAACCCCTAAGTCATATTTGTTTAAAATCTATAATGATGCCCTAATTCTTTTGAAGTTCACTGCTCCACAGTATGTGCTTACACTGACTGTTGAGTTATGGTTTAAATTTATGCTGTATTTAGAAAGTAAAATTATTTTAACTTACATAGGAAAATTTAATTGTGAAAATTAAGAATAAAAGAAAACAATAGCACTTATTGAAATCTACTCTTTTATACAAAAAGGAATATGCACATAATTTCATGTATCCAACTTGGATATATGTAAGCAAAATGTATAAAAATGTTAACAGAATTATCTCTGCAATGTGATTGCAAGTATTTTCTTGCTTTTTTACACTTCTCTTGTTTTTTTCAAAATTGCTACTATGACTGGCACTACATTTATTTACTCCATTTATGAGTAGAAAAAAAATCATGTCATTTAAAAATAGACTTGCACCTATGTTCTAGAAGATCTAGATTGTAAGACAGTAAACTAAACATTTAGAGAAAACCAACTTACTAGCAGACCAGAAAACCAACTTACTAGCAAATGGAGTACTTACTCCATTTGTCCTTAAAAAGGACAAATCAAACTATACAAATTCAATAACTTCTTTTTGGCTTGAACTGTAAGATTCAGCAGATGTTGTATTGGAATTTTAGTAAAGGCCGTGATATAGTCTCCAGAGATTTGACTGACAAAATGAATATAAATCGGTTAGGATCAGAGAGACTGCACTTGGTTGAATAACAAGGCTGAAAGTCTGTAAACAAAAGGAAATAATGACATGATCAAGGGAAGATGGTAATGAGAGAGCTGCAGCATCAATCAACAACAAGCCTTAGGGAATAAAGGCACAGCCTAGGTAGCACATGGGATATTTAAGACAGGAAGGCACTGGTGGGAAGTGAGAAATGGGGATGATGGTGGGGAAAAGTTAATAATGAAGCACCTACTTAGTACCAAGTATTGTCTAGCTCTTCCGTGCATGATTTTCCATGCACAAACTCACTGTACAGAGTAGGAATTATTTCTGTTAACAGAGAAAATTAAGAATAACAAAAGACATAAATGCTACTAAATACATTGACTCACTTATTTGGTTAAATATGGTCTACAAAATAAAATTTATTGATAGCTGGTAGCTAATAAATGAAAAAAGTAAAAATTAGTATGCTAAACATTGGCAGAAGTATATTATTTAATGTAACAGATAAAACCCATTTTTAAAAATGCAGGCTCCACCTATTACACTAAATAACAGCTCAAGGACACTTAGCTGGTCTCTCTCCAAGTACACTGATATTCTACCCTGAGCATCTGATTACGAGAGATTCATTTTAGCAAAGAGAACACGATCCATAAGAATACTGAAGTAGTACACGTGAAGAGTCTTACTAAATGATGATTTGGATGAGTCATAGCATATTTGAAAAGCATGAGCACTTGGGGAAAATTATGTAGCCTGATCTAAACAGGATAAGTAGGATAAGTGGGCTAAACGTAAGGAAAGAGAAAAAAATAGGTCAAATATCAATAAAAACTTTCCAATAGTGGGAACTATCAAAACCAGAAGATTTGTTCCCAAAGGAAATTCATGATTGTGGAAGATTTAATACTTGAGTGAGTAAACATGAAAGAATAACTAATTGAGAACAGTTCTAAATGTTATGCTTCTATAGATTCATTTGTAAATAAACTGTTGAGCAATGATGCCTCATTTATTCATCAGCATCAGGGAACAAATTGTTCTAAAGAATTCAGTTCCCCAGGTAATGCAAGTCTCATAACAGACACAGATTTTTCTTTAATATCAGCCTCTTTAGGGATAATTATTTAAATGACATTACTCAGATCCTTGGCTTCTTAAACATTCCAATTCAGATTTATGACGTCAGGTGGCAGAAGCACATGACGAAAGGCCTTTGGAACATGCACTCCAGAAAACCTGAGGTTCCACCTTAGTTCAGGTAAGGAACCATGACCTGGAGAACAGCAGTTTACCGTGGTCCTGAGGTTCTTCCATATCTGTAAATAAAAGTACAGGAAAAGATGATCTTTAAAATTTCACTTAAACGCTCTAATTCTGAACATATGCTACCTTATTTCACTGTAATATTATTTGCCTCAACATTAATATCTTAGACACCCTTTTCAGTCACGGGCCTTTGCTCAGGCTTTAGGTGAGGTACTCACCCTGTCAGTGAATTAAAGGCAACATTTTTCCTTCATATTTTTTGATGCTCCCTCACACTTTTAAAAAATTCCTTTCAGGTTCACTGTAGAGAGCTATAATTGAGGCTGCCAGAAGTCAGATGACCAGGCAAATGGATGAGGCTGTATTACTGTTTGGGAGTGTCACAGAAAATAACTACTCAGCATGTTCTACTAGCAAATGCTGTGCTGAGCGCTTCCCAGGCGTATATCATTTACTTTTCACAATATTCTTATGAGTCAGACACTCATTATTTCCACTTCATGGATAAGGAAACTGAGGTTCAGAAAGATTTACATGACCATGTGCTTGTAATAAAAATGACCTGTCTTGTAATAGACAGGGAGTCTATTTAGGGACCAAAGTTCTTTATCCTTAAGCAACACTTCCTCTGTAAATGCAAAATCACACAGAACTTAAGTTAAAATCTGTGAGTTAAATATATTTCCAATTTTTGCAATGTCATATAATGCACAATATCCTTGTGTATATTTCCTTATTTACAAGTGCAAATGTGTTTCTGTGATAAGTAATGAGAAGTGGGGTAAGTGGATAAAAGGATTTTAGCTTTCTAAAGTAATATTATGATGACCAGAATTTATTCATTAATTCCTTGTGCCATTTGACATAAGAACACTTTTTAAGGATTTTATTGACGTAAAATTGATGTATAGTAAACTGTGCATTTTAATAAGTTTTGACATATGTGTATACTTATAAAACCATCACCATACTGAAGATAATGAATATGTATGTGTGTATAGAGATATACATATGTGTGTGTGTTTGCGTGTGCATGTGCGTGTGTGTGTGTGTGTGTGTGTACACACATATATATGTTCCAGAAGTTTCCTCCTGGTCCAGTATAATTCCTCTTTCCCATCCCCCTGCCCCCTCCACCAGGCAACCACAGTTTGGATTTCTGTCACTACAGATTAGTCTATATTATCTAGAATTTTAAATAAATGAAATCAAACTATTATTTTTGGTCTGGATTCTTTCACTCAACATTATTTTGAAATCCATCATGTTATTGTATTTATCAGTTCATCTCTTTTTATTTCTAAATAATATTTTATTGCATGATATACCACAGTGTAACTATTTACCAATTGATAGGCATTAGGGCACTCTCAGTTTCAGGTTATTTCAAATAAGGTTATCATACATGTATGCTTACAGGTCTTTATGTGCTGACACACTTTCATTTCTCTTGGGTAAATACCTGGAATGAAGTGGCTGGCTGACATCTCTGATATATGTACCTTCTTAAGATGCTGCCAAATTGTTTCAAAGTTTGTATGTCAAGTTACATTCTCGCATTGGGGTCTGATGATTCCAGTTCCTCCACATCTCAACCCTCCCCCCTTCCCCCACCATGTGGTCTCTCTCTGGGTCATTCTACAGAGACTGTAGTAGTATATCTCACTGGGGATCTTAATTTATATTTCCCTAATGACCGATGATGCTGAGATTCTTTTCATGTTCTTCTTCTTTTGCCATCAGTCTGACTTTAATAGTAAAAAGACTGTTCAAATCTCTTACCCATTTTTTAAAATGGGGTTGACTTTTGACAATTCCTTGTTTAGTTTAGATAGAAGTCCTATGTTATATACATGGCTTGCAAACATTTTTTCCCAATCTATGATTATCTTTTCATTCTCTTAATATCTTTTGAATGCAGAATTTTATAATTTTGATCAAGTCCTATATTTTCTTTTTATCTTCTATGGATTGGTATGTAGGTCTGTCTAGACAACATAATAATTTTGTTGCTCTTAATCTTTTAAAAGAACCAGCTTTTAGTTTCAATGATTTTTCTATTCTGCTTTGTATGCATAGAATTATGCTTTGATCTTTATTATTTTTTTCTTTTTCTGACTTGGAGTTTGATTTTTTTCTTCAAGCTTTTTTTTTTTTTGAAGTAGGAACTAATTGTTTTGAGATTTTTCTTGTTATTTAAATAGTCATATTGGTCTGATTCTTTTCATGCCTGAAAATTTTTGTTTGGAAGTCAGACATTGTGATTTTACCTTGTTTGGTGACATATATTCTTGAATTCCTACACATATTCTTGAACTTTGTTCTAAGGGGTAATTAAGTTGCTTAGAAACAGTTGGAGTCTCTCAGTCTTGCTTTTTTGACTTGTTAGATGGAACCATAGCAACATTTATTCTATGGTATGTTATTCTGCCCTACTCAAGTAAGAACTCTGAGCACTCTACCAACGTCCCATAAATTGTGAATGGAATGGGCACTAATCCTGGCCTGGACGAGCTCTAGACACTGTTCCCTCTAATTCCATAGGGTATTTCTTTCTCTGTTTGGGAAGTTTCCTCACCTGCACTTGCTGATCCCCAAAGACCACCTTCTGAGCATTTCTAGAGTTTTCTTTTCTCTCTGTTACCTCACCCTGTGATGTCTGATCCCCTAGTCTCTCAGATTCTCAACTCCATTTCCTCAACTCATTACAGTCATTACTAGTAATCACTGTATAATAGATTCTGTCACAATTGCATCCTACTCTTTCTGAGAGGACTTAAGATTCATCCCCACTCAGTTCAAGTGTGGCCTTGTGACATGTACCAGTAAAATCTTAACAGAAGTGCCATGTGTCACTTCTAAGCAGAAGTTTTAAGAGTTGACCTGTGGCCTGCTATGTTTTCTTTTGCCTTTGCTACAAGACTGCTCCTGTCCCAAATGGATATGGCTCTTTCAGCTTGAGTCCAGTGGAGGGTCGAACTCAGATGACCCTGGTGTATTTGAATCTTTTGTTGCAAACTGTGAAACCTCCCTTTCTGATACACACTATAAGGAAGGATCTGGTTTTAGAATCAGCCATAAAATGGTTAATACTATCTAATTCAAAGTCTTATTCCATACTCATTTACCTAAAAGGGGAACCAAATTTCTTTAAGGACTATTCATTGAGTTCCTGTTGCATGTCACAACCATAATAGGACCTGAGAAAACATAGATAAATCTGTACAAAAAATGATACATTCTTTTCCCTCACCATCTGTGGGGGTGTGTGACTGAACAAATATTTCTAGTTAATGGGGTATGTATTCATTATGGTGAACACGGCCTTCTCCACCCAATCCATGATGACTTTCCAGGGGAAGAACTGCTGGGATAAATTTAAAGGAAAATGTGGACCTGGCCTTATTGAGAAAAGATACAAAAGCTTTCCTGGCAGAAGTTGCATCCCTGATATGTGCAGGCTTGGAAGATCTGAAGAGCTTCACATTGTTCTAGAGACCAAATAAGAAATGAAGCCAGATGAACAATTCTCCTTTTGAGTTATCTCATAAACTTATTTCACTTCTACGAATATTTGTTGAGCATAACAGCTATAAGAAAAAAGGCAACTAAGATGAAACATTTATTTTTCCAGAGTTGTAGAGTCTAGATTTTCAAAAAAACAATAACAAATAAAAATATTAAAGAGCTAAGTCTGGCAGTCTATGAATCTTCCAGGGTAGAAAACATGTGCAGGTACAAAGGAAGGGCCAACTCTTCCTGGTGGGAGGGCTGATATCAGCAAGGATTCAGCATGGGTGAAATATTAGTTTGTCAAGGCTGCTCTAACAAAGTACCATAGAGTAAGTACTTCGAACAGAAATTTATACATGTACCATCATGTATATGTACCACATTAAAAGAAGAACTCCTATCATTCACAACAACATGGATAGAATTGAAGAGGGTTAAGTGAAGTGAAAAAGGCCAGAGAAAGACAAATATTGGATTATTTCACTCATATGTGGAATGTAGAAAAACAAAGCAAAGGAACTGATAGAACTAAGCCAATACAAAGTCTAGAAATGACTGCAGAATTGAGGTCACTAGAAAGGGAGTGAGGTTGAGAACCAAGGTGGGAGGGTGCCCAATGGTATACAATAAAGGGACATGGGTGGTCTGGGGGAGGGGGGGAGGGGTGATGTAATGTGAGGTGTGAACCTATTCCTCTGAGTCACATACAGATATGTCAGCCAATGTTGACAATAAATAAATGTTAACTAAATACATCAAATAAATATATTTAATTGATGTTTATAAATTTATTTCTCACAGTTCTTGAGGATAAAAGTCCAAGGTCAAGGTGTTGGCACTTTGGATTTTCTGAGTCCTCCCTCCTGGCTTGTAGATGGCAGTCTCCTCACCGAGTCCTGACATTGTCTTTCCTCTGTGTGTGCGTCCCTGATGTGCTGTGTCCAGATTTCCTCTTCTTATAAGGACACTGATAAGATTGGATTAAGCTCCAGTCTAAAAGCCTCGTTTCAACTTAATCATCACTTTAAAGGTCCTATTTCCAAATATAGCTGCATTCTGAGGTACTGGGGGCGGGGGGTAGGATTTCAACATGGAGGACACAATTCAGCCCATGACAGGTGACATACCCAGTGCCTTGACTTGACAAATAAGTATTTTCAGACAAGCACTGAAAGGGAGGGCCAGACAGGAAACAATGCTAGCAGAAACAGAGGAAAAGAAAATAGTATCATTCTAGATGGCTGCACATAGAGTGAATGGAGGCAGGAAATGGAAATGAAGAAGCAGGTTTTGCATGTCTAGAAAATGGTTCTTTGATTTTACTATGTAGAGTATTTGCTCTTCTTTGGTTTTATAGTAAAATCACATGGGACATTTAAAATTGCCAATATCCAATGTCATTCCCATCATTTTAATTTGAATCTATAGTGGTGTTATTTCTGAAATATCTCCCTAGAGGATTCTAACAAGCAACCATATGTAGGAGACACAACTATAGAGAGAAGGGATCTAGGGGCCTAATGAGACGAGGTTTGTGTTAAAGAAGATCACTGACACTGTAATGAGGAACATAGGCTAGAAGAATATGAGTCTGAGGGGTAGAAAAATCAGTTTAGAGAGAACGTTGCAAGAAATGATGGATTTAAATAACACACAGTGGCAGGAATGGAGAAGGATAATGTGAGTTGTTAATAAAACGGAAGAGAAAGAATTCAATTCCGAATTAATGTGGACTATGACAAAGTGGAGAAGTTTGTGTATATTCCTACATTCCTTGCTTGAATAGATTCCTACATTCCTGGATGGGGAGTAATTTAGTGCATTAATAACAACAAAAACATAAAAAGAAGATAAAATTTTGAATAATAGGCTCAGTTTTGGATTTGTGGGGCTTGAGTTTCTTATGATGAAATACAGGGACACCAGTATATGTAGGTCTGGGCATAGGAGAGGAACCTGAGTTGAAGGCAGACATTTGGAATGAATAATAGTTTAAATCATGGAATTATAAAATGACTTGAGAGAAGGCTAAAAACAGTCTCTTCGCAACACAAATGCATGCAGGAGGCTGGTAAGACCAGAGAGAACCAGGGGAGAGCAGTAACAAAGAAAGGAGAAAGGAATCAGTCCAGACTGACTCCAAGAAAGGAGTCAGTCAATGCAAATGCCACAGAAAGATAAAGAAATATCAGGGCTGATAATAGGATTTGTCTCTTTTCTTATTTGGTCTCTAGAACAATGTGAAGCTCTTCAGATCTTCCAAGCCTGCACATATCAGGGATGCAACTTCTGCCAGGAAAGCTTTTGTATCTTTTCTCATTAAGGCCAGGTCCACATTTTCCTTTAAATTTATCCCAGCAGGTCTTCCCCTGGAAAGCCATCATGGATTGGGTGAAGAAGGCCATGTTCACCATAACATTAACATAGGACTTGTTAATCAAGAGGGCATCGGTGGGCTTTGCTCTGTGGTTTTAGTGAAGCAATGGGTTGCGATCTTAATTGCAGGTTGATGAATGAATAGGTTGTATGGAAGTAGATTCAGTGAGTATAAAATGTTCTTTGGTGGACAGCATGCAAAGTCAGTGAGGTGGGTAGATGCTTAGGACAGTTGTAACCAAAATAATAGAGGTCATGAGGTAAAAGAGCAGATGTGATAAGAGCAAGGGGGAGAAGGCAGAAGAAATTGATGTTTTAATTGTAGATTAACTAATAGAGTTTTTATGATTTCAGAGTGGGTGAGATCTAGGCAATGAGGATATGCAAGAAAGCATCTTGGGAATGTGCTACTGAAATGGAGAGTGGAAGAGGTCAGTGAATTTTGAAGCTTACGTTATGGACTAGGTCAACCAGAGTCATTGTGATGATAGGAAAATTTGGGGTGAGGGAGCAGAAGACTGAGGGACAGGTGCTCAGGTAATATGGAAATGCAGATGATATAAATAGTTAGGGATGGGAGAGAGGAGAGTCCAGGTTGCTGCCTGAACCTGATCTGGCTGAAGATGAGGACTGGAGGGTTGATCTTCAGAAAGATCTAGACAATAGCCAAACTTCTGCCTATGTCTGCCAGTCATCAACTATATATATATAGGCAGTAAATCTTATTTGGCAGCTCTTATAAGTTAGGCAGTTGAGAAGTGGAACTTACATTGTAAGTACCAAGCAGAATCGAGAAGGTTCATGAAGAAGCATATGAAAAAGCAGGAGGAAGAGAGAAAGGAGGAAAAGGAAGAGGAGGTGGAAGAAGCCCTTCCTCTTAAGAAATCCTTGATCTGAGGCCCTATATCTCATCTTATGTAAATAATAATATATGATCTTATTTTAAAGTCTTTCAGACATTCTCTAAATTTCTTGTCCATTTGAAATAACTGTTTACATTTGAAACATTTGAAACATTATAATACAATGTTATTTCAATTAAAAATATAAATATTTCAATAATCTTTGGCTGATAAGTTTCAATTAATTTATCCTTGTCATTATCATTTGTGTTGCTGTTGTTTACAATCAGGTTAGTCAAATGGAAGCAAACCCATAAAAAATAGGGAGCCAGAATAAAAGGCTTTATAGTTTCTTTTTAAGGGTTTACCCTTACACCAAGGAAACCAGAAAACTGAGTGTGATCTATTGTTACCATTAATAATCCTAATTTTCATCCTAGTCAAGGAAACAAAACATAAAGTATATTATTGATCATGTGAAAGATTAAGCACAACCCAGGGTTGCCTGGAACATAAATCAGGCCTGAAGGCAATTCCTATAGCATTGTAAAATCAGAAAGGAGCTAGAAAACATGCAAATGATGAACTTTTACAATCTTCCTTACAAATACAGAAACCCATCCTTGAAGAAATATGATTAGGACTTGCAAATAATTCACAAAAGGAAAGCAGTTTGAAACAGTCTCTTTTTTAGGACTACAGATGTTCTGATTCAGAAAAGAAACTAAAACTTGAGCAAAATATTGTTTGAGGAAATTCCCTCCTATTTCACTAAAGCCCCTTCCACACACTAAAACTATGAAGGATCATTTCTCATATCAGAGAACCTTAAATAGCGTTCCTAAATCTTTTTTAAAGTATGAACTCATCTGATTCCTCATGGGAATATGGGTCCCTGTATAGAGATGTTCCCACAAAGGCCAGAGTTCCTCACAGCACAAGCATCTTTCAGGAGACCCGCAAACTGGGCCTTGAATTAGGGCAGGAGGATCTTCAAGATAATATTTATCTCTGAAAAATTTACCATTCTTGACTTTCCAATTTCTTAGTATTTTGTGATCCAGTACACTTGTCATATTTTAAAAGAAATAAATCAGATTTACCAAGTGCAACATGAATGAATCTCACAAACATTATTTTATAAAAGAAGTCAGATGCAAGAGAATGCACACGATATAACTCCATTTATAGTCTTCCAAACACAAACAAGGATATAAATCAATAGTATGTCAATAAAATAATAACTAATCTATTGTGATAACAATCAGAATGACCTTTCTGATTGTTTCAGTAGAAACTGAAAGGCAGGGCCACATGGTATAAGATACTAGGAATGTTCTTTAACTTGTTTTACTTTTCTTTATTTATTTATATTTAATTTATATCCTTTACAATATTGTGTATCCCCCATAGGTTTCCCACCACCAATTCACCCGTGAACCATCGCCATAGTCCCTTGTTCTCTCTTCTCTATTTTGGTCTCTCTCCTTCCCCCTCTCCTGTAGAATTCCCTTATTTGTGGTTGCCCGCTATTTTTTGCTTTTGTTCATGTTTTGTATGCTATTTTCTCTTTCTGATTTCTCTTTTGGCTCTCTTATAGTCCTCCTATAAGTGATACCATTTGATATTTTTCTTTTTTCTTCTGGCTTATTTCACTGAGCATGACCCCTTCTAGCTCCATCTATATTGCTGAGAATTGCATTAATCATTTTTGATTGCTGAATAGTACTTCATTGCATACATGTACCACATCTTCTTGATCCAATCATCAATTTTTGGGCATTTGGGTTGTTTCCATGTTTTAGCTATTGTAAACAGTGCTACAATAAACACAGGTGTGCATGTGACCTTTTGGATTAATGTTTTTGTGTCCTTTGGGTATATTCCTAGGAGTAGAATTGCTGGGTTGTATGGAAGCTCCATTTTTAGTTGTTTGAGCAACCACCATACTGCTTTCCATAGAGGCTGGACCAGTTTGCAGTCCCACCAACAGTGTAGGAGCATTCCTTTTTCTCCACATCCTCGTCAACATTTGTTGTTTTCTGTTTCTTTAATGTGTGCCATTCTTGTTGGTGTAAGTTGGTATCTCATTGTGGTTTTTATTTGCGTTTCTCTGATTATGAAGGATGTTGAACATTTTTTAACAGGCATATGAAAAAATGTTCAAAAAATGTTTAACTTGTTTTAGATGGTGGTTACAGAGGTGGATACAATTGTCCAATTGTCTTCAAACTGGAAACAAATCCCATACATTTTATTATATGTATATTATACCTAACTGCAAAAAAAAATACTTATATAAAAAAATGTCTTAAAACATTACAAAAATGCATATCTCAGGTTAATATATAGCACTGAATCAAAGCAGATTATGATTTCAAAGACACATCATATACATGTCTATTTTCTAGAATTTTATAGTTTAATGCTAAAATTATTTCCTTCACCTCCAATCTTACATCCAAAAATCTAGTAGCAGGCAGAATGCCCTATAATCTACATAGCATTCTATAAAAGCTCACTGCCCATTGATATATTATAAATACAAAAAAAAAATGAAGGATTTATATTTTGGTGTCCAGTTTTTATATATTTTTGCTTACTCGGGAGATCTTTGATGCTGTGAGAATAACTTCTTATTTTCACTTTGAAGGCATCTCTCTCCTAAATTTGCAAACCCTCAGCAGGTACTTAAGGAAAATACTGATCCCTTCCTGATAGGCCCAGTGTTGCCTTGGGGCAGAGAGTTTCTTTCTAATGGCTATTTTTGTAGAAGCAGAGAAACAGTCAAAGAGAAATAGGCACTGAAGTAATGGGACAGAATTTTTCAGGCATTAATCCAGAACATTTCCTAGTTCCATCCCAAGTTAAAGAGGTACAGAGGACACTCCCTGTGCATCACAGATGAGCGATCACAGAGTGTAAGGGAGAAGGTCACTGGGTGCTCATGCCCCCACCACCTACGCCGTTGTCCTCAGCAATAGGAAGGAGGCACCAAACTATGCAGAACAAAACTCTCTTGCATATTTGTACAAGAGATCCTAGTCTTTAAATCCTAAACATGAAGCAACTGTAGCCCAAGAGATGTTCTACATAATCTGAAATCATTCTGCTACATAATCAGAAATCATTCTGCTACCAGATGGAGTACAGAATGGACCACAGTGGGAAACATCAGCGGACAACACAAATGGACCCAAAGGTGGGATAAGGAAGAAAGCAAAGATGCAAATTAGGGCAGGCAGGAAATTTGCCTCTAGCTAAAAATTTTATCCTAGGTTTTGATGGAAAAATCAGTCATTAACCCCAGGCTAACACCATAGTTAACCCCTGAGTATTAATTACTATAGATAATTTCTTCCAAAACAGGAATTTCATTCTTTTTGCCTAATTATTTCCTTATTCTTCCAATTTATCTTGAATTAACATAACTACCAGAGCTACTGTCAGGAAGATGACCTATTTTGATTGCAATTTATAGTTACTATTTTGGGACCTCAAGGAAGAATTCCTGAAAAGAAGATGTAGGAGAAAAACAGATCATGTGACATTCCGTTGCCACCAATATGCTTGCTCAGTATCTTTTAGGCTTCCTGAGCAGTGGGAGAAGGATACTTAAAGGTAATTTTGGAAAATTTCTACCAGCAGATTTTTTTACCATCTTTAGATTCTCATCTTGGTCAGTAGATGAAATAAATATAGTTCATAAATGCATGATGTCATTTTCTTCACTAATATCTGGTACTGTTTTTGCCAAATAGGCATCCATATATGCCAGTTTATATTAGCCATTAAGTTTTTGTGCAACAGAGACACGACTGCCTCTTCCCAAGAGAAGCTAAGTCTTGAGCTGAATCAGGACAAGCAGCATAAATAGGATGGTATGTAAAGTGTGATACAGTATACAGAGGACAAAGTATGTATGAAGGGTAACTGATTAATAAAACATGGCTGGCCTTGATTTAGTTTATAAGAAACTTAAGACATTTATCAACATCTGTCTGAACCCAGTTCCAGTCTCTTGGACTCTGTTGTGGATAAGCTGATTAATAAAAGATGATGTCTTAGGAAGGAAGCTTAGATCTTTGTAAGCAATGACAAAGGAAAAGGCAGGGCTGAATCTACATATGAAAGGAAATTGTGAAAGTAAACTAGTTTACCACTACATGCCTGGCTGCCACTTCCCTATAACATTTCATCTACCTCATATTGGCTCAAGTCTGGAAAAATAAGAAGGAATTTCAAAAATTAAGTGTGGAATCAATTTACAAGACAGATTGTAGGTTGTTTTGTTTTTTTTTTTTTTTAAACTCTGAAATGTAATCCAGTTCCCTTGTGGCTTCCTCCTCTCGGTGTTCTTAACTTTGCAGCTTTCCATGTTTGTTTTTCATTTGTATCCTTGATCTTTTGGTCTTTCCTTTCCTCTTGGCAAGAATAAAGCAACAGTATTGAACAAGTGCCTTCCTCTGCCACCAGACAGATGATCGCTCAATAAATGTTGCCCTCAGGAAACCATCAGAGCGCTCTCTGCCTTCCATCTTCCACCCCTCACTCCTCCATCCACCTTCTACCAAACACATTTAAATCATATTTAGTCACTTTGGGATTTTTTCATTCAACATCCATCACCGAGGACTTGGAGGTAATACAGAGTAAATGTGCTAATGCCTGGTAATAAATGTCTCTGCCAAAACATCCCATTCTCTCCTAAATATCCAGGAATAAGCACTATGTTGCCCAGAGATGGAAATGCTCTAAAATTTTTGGAGAAGATTCCATAGGCTAGGGAAGAAATTAGGATCATCACTTTTCTTATGATCAGGATGAAAATAAAAACCTTCCTAATACTAACTAAGGAAGCACAAAAACTAAAGTTACATGATCAACATGTTTCCTTAACAAAGGACAAACAATAAACTTGCGAAAATGCAGCTCCCAGTGCTACAGCATGTCAAAGGGCTGGTTGCCTGGAGTTCATTTTCTACAACTCAGTTTTTTTATATGTATTTTTATTGTTATTTATATTTTTTACAGTGTGTATTCCCCTTGGGTAACCCACCACCGATTCACCCGTGACCCATCACCATTGTCCCTTGTGCCCTTTTCTTCCCCATTTTGAGCCCTTATCTTCCCCCTCCCCTGCTGGGTGTCTCTCCCTTGTTTGGTTCCGCTATATTCCTGTTATAAGTGAAACCATTCGATATTTTTCTCTTTCTTTCTGACTTATTTTGCTGAGCATGATCCCTTCTAGTTCCATCCAGATTGCTGTGAATTGCATATGTTTATAATTTTTGAATGCTGAATAGTACTCCATATTTTTCTACAACTCAGTTTTACAGATGTATTCAGAGTCTAGATGTTTAATAAGAATTCAAACAGATCATCTAAAGAGGGAGATTGGAGCCTGGGGCCACTGAAGACTTGCTGTGCTCATACACCGCCATGTCTTTCTGTAACAGGGTGGTCCCTAGGAAAAAGGGTGTGTCCCAGGTTCCCTGTCCCACCCAAGGTAGGGTGGAACTGAGCAGGATATAAGAGCTGGATAAGAGACACACACAGAGGAGACAGAACACACAGACAGAAGACAGGAGGAGACGGAAGAAGGATGGAAAACCAGAAGAGGCCCAAGGAGCAGAGAGACTTGTAAAGAAGCTGCACTGGCCTGGGCTGATTGAAAGAGATGTGGGTGAGAGACCTGTGGGGAAGTTAACGATGGCTATGTTGATTTTGGTTTTGATTTTGTTCTATTCCTCTCAAAATTGTCTATTTCTGACCCTTTGTATGGGTCCCTGCCGAAAGGTATTTTGGTCCCTCCCAGAATTGTCTGGCTGTTTCTGACCCTTATGTGTGGGTCCCTGCCAAAAGCTATTCTAGACTTGTGGCAGGCTTTCGAGACTTGCTTTGGGCCAATCCATTTGGGTGGACTTTTACCCATGAGGAGTTGGTTAGCATTGGGTGCTTGACTTAGAAAATATATTTGTTGTCTTCTCTGTCTTTTCTAATTGTATTAAAGTCTCTTTCCACAGAAGGTCCTATATGTTTTGTATTGATGTGGCGGATGGCAGAACCCATTTAGAACAGGGTATGTCTCGGGTTTCGGGGGTGCCCTTCTTCTTGCCTTGTAACACTTCTACCTCACTGGATGGTCCCACAATTACAACACTTCTTTGTAATTTCTAAAATATTCATTGTAGGTCAGTAAAGACAGAGGCAAAGGGCAGCAAGAAATTGAAATATTGCTACCTACTGCTAGAAACTGAGGTCTGAGATAAGTTGTTTTGATTATCATGTTGTAGGACTTGTCCCCTGAAACCAAAGACTAAATATGTATACAATTTTATTTATATGTGTAAATTAAAAGACATGAAGAAGTAGGTGAAGTTTCACCAAGGGAACTATAGGAATCACCACTACAAACGACTTATAAATCAATCTAAGGAGTCAAACAATCTCACAGCAAGAAGCATTCAGGAAGCCAGGCTGCCAAGGTCCATTATGGGGACTTTCTGCTATTTTTGATATCCTTAGTCCTTAGTTCAATGCAAGTTGCCCAAGAAATCCTTTTTTAACTGCTTTTTATAATCTAAAACAGTCCTTCACACAAATCAGTTACTGGATATGACCATCATGAAATATGATAAATATTAATTAAAACTAAATAAGATTTGCTTAGTCACTTGAATATATGTGTATAAGCATGTGTACACACCTGTTTATATGGGTACACTTGCATACATGTGCATGTATATACATCCATATATATGAAAAAGCGTAATTTCAGTTCTTATGTAAGTCATCTGAAATTAACAGTGTCATGTGATTCTACTTTTCTGATTCTTGTGGAGAGGGGTAGGGGTGTGTGTGTGTGTGTTCTTGTTTGAGCAGTTGCTGACAGGAGCTAGGGAACTGAGACTGATAAAGCTGCAGGAGGGCTGTGCAGGCATAACCTTTACTTCATGCAGGAAAACCCACTATATAAAGGGAATCAGGTCGGGCTGGGCAAAGCGCAAGCAGGACTGTCCGGTAATGTCCAACATGTGGTGTTATTTAAGGCTGACTCCCCCAGGGCTGGAAGTAGTACTGCTGTTGGAATATTGTGATCTGCTGCGATTGCCCTGTGGGGTCAGAGCAGGAGACCACACTCCTGTGGGTGAGAGGTTGGGTTTCTCCTGAGGGAGGGGCATTTGCTCTCCCAGACATCCTGGGAAGAGTTGGATCCTGGGTCAGGAAATAGGGATTCAAAATGGGATGGAAAAAAGACTATTTCCTGAAGGCAGGGACATGCCACCTCTGTGTCTGTTAGAGGCAGTCTTGCTGGATCAGAAGCAAATATGAACATTCTGTTATCCTAACTGATGTGCAATTCTGGGGTTCTTGCTCGCACGCACACCACTGTGAACACATCAGTCACTTGCCATTTCACTTATTCCTGAGGGTCTGTGAGAGGCTCTGTGGCAGGCCTGGCTTCATCAAAGTATCATGGGCTAGTGGGTGGACAAACATTAATGTAGGAAGGACTTGGGTTATACTTTTTGTGACACCACTTATTAACATTTGTGGTTTCTTAAATTTTTAATTGAAGAATGATTTGACATTCGTATCAAGCACGACATAATGATCAAAATAAGTCTAGTTAATTCCCATCACATACAGATTTACAATTTTTTTCTTGTGGTGTGATGGGAAGTTTTCAGATCTACTCTCTTATCTACTTTAAAATATGCAACACAGTATTATTGACTCTAGTCACCATGTTATACATTATATCCCCACGACTTATCGATTTATAAGTGGAAGTTTGTACCTCTTGGCACCCTTCACCCTGCAACACCAATCTATTTTCTGTATCTATGAGACATGGTTGGTGTTTCTTTTTATATTTTTTTTCAATTCAACAGATCAGTGAGATCATTCAGTAATTGCTTTTCTCTGACTTGTTTCACTTAGCATAATGCCCTCAAAGTCCATTCATGTTGTTGAAAATGGCAGGATTTCCGTTCCTTTTGTGGCCGAATAATATTCCATTGTAAAAGTTACCATATTTTCTGTATTCATTCCTCCACCAATGGACACTTGGGTTGTTTTCATGTCTTGGCTATTATGAATAGTTCAGCAATGAAAATGGAGGTGTGTATATCTTTTCTACTGTTTTCCTTTGCTTCATTATTAGCCTTTTTAACAAAACCACTGCTGTTTTCTTCATTTATTCATTGGTAAAAGGGGAAAAAAATATTTGTCTTTATTTTCCAAGGTTCTGGTAGGATGA
Organism: Scalopus aquaticus; assembly: GCA_004024925.1. Classification (NCBI taxonomy): domain Eukaryota; kingdom Metazoa; phylum Chordata; class Mammalia; order Eulipotyphla; family Talpidae; genus Scalopus; species Scalopus aquaticus. The sequence continues at coordinate 19,927 of PVIJ01003189.1, read as the reverse complement.
CATAAGAGAAACGATATGAAAGTGACCAATAAGCCATAAAGTATTATTCATTCACATACCCTCCTGCTTCAGACCCTTTGCACAAGGTACTTCTTCTGCCTGGAATACTCTTCACCCAGATATCGTAATAACTGTTCCCTCCTTCCTTCACATGTTTGCCAAATGTCACTTTAGAAGATAAACATTCTCTAGTTGCTTATATAAAACAGCAATTTTCCCAACTCCATGGCTTTTTGGCACGTGCCCTAACCTCGCTTTATTTTTCTCCAGAGCCCTTGTCACCATCTAACATATGTATTTTGGACATTCTTTAATTGCATAAGAAAGAAGACTGTTGGCTATTCATTGACATTATATTAGTGTCTAGAATAGTGAATGACACATAGTAAGCACTTAATAAAATTTTCGAATAAATGAAATAATGTGTTGGAAAACATTATTCAAGTTGCCCAAGTCTCTACAAGATAAATAGACTTCACATTATAGAGGAATTACTTGCCTATTGCTATTGTCCAAATGCTGACATTACAAAAATTATTGACAAGTCTATGATGAAAATCAGAAATCTCTCCAGCTCATAGACATTTTCTGTGGCCTGGTTCATTTTGAAGTATGACTGTAAGACCCTCCAATTTATGACTGTTTTTTCACGGGTTTTCAAGCCATTAGGCCTTAAGGACAAAAACTGCATCAGGAGGCATGTATACAAGCTTTCCTATGAATGTTTCCTGCAGGTCCAGTAAAAAGATAATAGAAACAAACCTTACCAAATTTCTCTTTTCAGTCCCTAGTCTCCTTTAAGCTTGCTGCCTGAGTTTCTTGTCTCTCTCCATATTTCTCTGGGACTCCAGATGCACAAGGTGGCATTTTATACAATGCAGTTTTTGAACATTTTATTTTTCAAAACAACATACTTCTTAAATTTGGTTTTCTTGAAAGTTAAAAGACATTGACCTTATGCTCTTGCCCTTGTACTAACAAGGCATATCTTGTTAGTGGTTAAATCCTTAGCGACATGAAATATGTTTAAAGTGAAAACACTCAAGAAGGCACTCACATTGTTTCTTTTCTCATTTACATTTGAATACCATGCCCAAGGTGCTGAGTGCCTCTGGGTACCATCAGTGATAGCTGAGACTGTCTCCTTAGCACCTTGATTTAACTGCCCCTTCCCGTAGGGCGAGTTATATTCTGCACCCAACCTGAGGGAGGAAGGAGGCAGCTTTGGAAATCAAAATAATTCATAATAATGGATAAACTATTAATACACATAAGCATTATATATGTCTATCTTTAAAATTATTTAATATAGGGTATATTTTATGAGATAAAGCTTTTAAATGATATGTGTAATTACATTTTTTAAAACTTTTTGATTGTTATTTATATCTTTTACATTTTGTATTCCCCTTGGGTAACCCACCACCAATTACCCATGACCCATCACCATAGTCCCTTGTGCGCTTTTCTACCCCATTTTGAGCCCTTATCCTCTCCCTCCCTCTCTGGGTGTCTCTCTCACTTTGGTTCCCCTATATCCCTGTTATAAGTGAAACCATTTGATATTTTTCTCTTTCCTTCTGGGTTACTTCACTGAGCATGATTCCTTCTAGTTCCATCCATGTCTCTGCGAATTGCATGTATTTTTCATTTTTGAATGCTGAATAGTATTCCATTGTGTATATGTCCCACATTTTCTTGATCCAGTCATCTAATTTTGGGTATCTGTGTTGTTTCCATACCTTAGCTACTGTAAACAGTGCCGCATGAACATACGGTGCATGTATCCTTTTGGATTATTGTATTTGTGTCCTTTGGGTAGATTCCCAGGAGTGGTATTGATGGATCGTATGGAAGCTGCATTTTCAGCAGTTTGAGGAATCACCATACGGCTTTCCATAGAGGTTGGGTCAGTTTGCAATCCCACCAGCAGTGTAGAAGAGTTCCTTTTTCTCCACATCCTTTCCAGCATTTGTTGCTGCCTGTATTTTTAATGTGCACCATTCTCACTGGTGTGAGGTAGTGTCTCATTGTGGTTTTGACCTGCACTTCCCTGATTATGAGTGATGATGAACATTTCTTCATGTACCTGTTGGCTATTTGCTTCTCTTCTTTGGAGAAGTGTCTTTTTAGCTCTTCTGCCCATTTTTCGACGGGATCATTGACTTTGTTTTTGTTGAGTTGTGTGAAATTAAACTTAAAAAATAAACTCTGACCTTATCTTCCGAGCTCTCCTCGTGCTATTCCTCTCCAGCCTCACAGCCTTTCTTGAACAGTCAAGTAGCCTCTCACTCAGAACTTTTCCTCTGCCTGTTTCTTCTGCCTGGAACTGTCTTCCTGCAGACAGGTGCTTAGTTAACTCTCTCACTTCTTTCAAAGGTTTGTTCAAGTTTCACCTTCCAAATAAAGCCAGTATTGGCCGCCTAACTGAACCTTGCAGACTGCTCCTCCTCATCTGCTCCCCCAGTACCAGCATCCCTGACCCTCCTAACCCTGTCTCTACCTACTCTTTTTTCCCATGGCACTTATCAAACTCCAATTCATTACATAATCTACTTTTTATTTATATTGATATTATTCATTATCTGACTCCCCCTTTATAGAACATAAGCTCCATGGGAATAGAAATTGCTTATTTTCTCACAATTTCTGTACTCCAAGGTCTAAAACAAGACTACGCACAGAGAAAGTTGTCACTAAATAATTGTTGAACTAATGAGTTCACTTTAAAGACTGGTGAAATGTTTTGTATATCCCTGGCTTTCCTTGTCCTGATTAGTTATTTTGGACATTCTGAAACCATAATTCTTTGTAAAATATATGGCTTCTATTTACTTCTGTTTCCTTCATAGGAATATGATGCTATGTGAGCAAAACTTCAGTTCCACAAACATGAACTGATAATCCACTAGGAATCAGAAAGTCTTTGTTCTGGGAAAGAGGGATGAAAAAATCTATTAGAAGACTTAGTCCCTACCTTCAAGAAGGCAGACAGAAATGTGAACAAATGAATTATAATTCAGTACTGTAAAATCAATAGTGGAAACTGACTCCAAGTGAAGAGACCAGTGGGAAGAGATCCAGAATCTGCATGTGGGTTGGGAGAGGGAATCAAGGAAGACTTCTCAGAAGAGGTGGTCTTTAACTGAACAGACTTCTTCAATATGAATCAGACAAATAAGCAAGTTCATTCCAGGCAGAGAGAACAGTTTTACTGAAACCACCAACCAGTGTGGTACCTACAAGGTTCTATACGTTCAGTATTGCTGTGTAGCAAAATTCAAGGTAATTGGTTCCTTTTGGAAAAACGGGAGTAACAGTGATAGCAGATACACAGAGTACTTACCACTTGCCAGACAGGGTTCTAAGTCTTTATATGTCAGCTCATTCAATCTTCCCCATAGCCCCAGAACATAAGCAGTATTGTTAGTCCAATGTGATTGATGGGGAAACTGGAAAACAGAGAGATTACAATATAAAATGATTAAAAATACCACATAGGCTTTCAGAAAATAGAATAATATTCTTATTTTTATTAATGCATTTTTTGTTTTTTTTAATATATATATTGTTATTGTTATTTATATCTTTTACATTTTGTATTCCCCTTGGGTAACCCACCACTAATTCACCCTTGATCCATCTCCGTGGTCCCTTGTGTCCTTTTCTACTCCATTTGTGCCCTTATCCTCCCATTTTTTGGTTCTTTTAGATAAAAAATTCTGGCCTAGCTGAATCCAGCTCTGATATACTCAGAGGAGAATAAGAGTAATTGGTAATTAAAGGAAGAGATATTTTTTAAAAGTCTTTGAAAATAGTGTCACTTAAAGCAAAACTATAGGATTTATACTGTTATTTTAGCACCATAAGGATTTTTAGCCACATAAATAGAAAGGAAAAATATTTTTTATGTCACTTGTGAATGAAAAAAGAGTATGAAAAGTGGAGATAAGTATACTTTTTAATATTTTACAGAAATCTATATTAAAACTTTATAAAGGCCCACTGGATATTTCTTTTCCCTCCTCTAGTAACAGTCTTAAATAAATATAATTACTTTTGGACAATAAAATGCTTCAACATCGTATACTGAAAACCAATAAAATACACCAGTCACTTGGAAGACTTCCTGTTTGGGGGCTGACCTTTACATAGTGGGGTCAGAAGGTGAAAGGTTAAAAGTGCGGCCTTGATTGTAGATTGAACATAAAGTGTAGACTCGAGGCATTTTTTTTTTAAAGCCAAGAGTAGTTTTCTTTCGTTCTTCTTTTTCAAAAAAGTTAATTAGCCACTAATGTGGACAGTCTCAAAGATCCAAGTCAATTAGGCCACAGTGCGTAACTTTTCCAGGCTGAAGGTTGTATGCCCTTTCCATTTATAGGTAGTGTACTCTGGATAAAATCTCTTTGCAAGGAACAATAAAAAAGCTGAATAATGGAGACCATGAGTTTAGGATTGATGTAATAAAAGAAGTTCTCAATATTTTGGCACTTCCCTTCTGATGTAAAGTATATGTTATTCTCATTTAGCAGGCAATGGCCAAGTGGAATAAGAGAAGGGTGTGCTAATCCACTGCTATTCTAAAGCAAGGCTAAAAAGCATTTGCTGCATTTCCCATTTGGATTCTGTAGTCCCTATGATTCACACCTATTTTTTTTCAGATTAGATCTCTGTCATTTTATTTGTATGGCACTACCACTTTTAATTCACACTTTATAGCTTTTCTTATCCCTGCTTATAGAAAGGGACAATTTTTTAAATGTCTTCAAATCCACTGGGATATTTTCTTTTCAGGTTTTACCTCATTTTATTGAGGTGTGATTACCAATAAAGCTGTACATATTTAACGTGCAGAACCAGATGAGTTTGAAGATAAATATACAGCCATGAAACTATCACCACAATCCACATCTTAAACATATCCATCACCTCCAAAGTTTATTATTATTTTTACTATTATTATTACTACTATTATTATCTGTGATAAGAACACAAAATAACATCTGACCTCTTAGACATAATAAATGTTTGTTAACTAGAAGTTTTATGCTGTACAATAGAACTCTAGGACTTACACAACTCTGAAACTTTGAAGCCTTTAACTACCACCTCCCTCTCCCCCAGCTACCACAGCAGTATCTTTACTGAGTGCTTGCTTTTCTACTTTTAATACTTCCAACATTGCCATTTAAAGGAGAAATGTGCTTCTCTTGATAGCACAAAATTACATTTCTATGATTTATTCATATTTATAAATATACTTATATAGAAATGTAGACATTGGGAGCTATTTCAGAAGAAGGTTTAACAAGTCTAATTGGAGGTGGGCAGTGAGGGGAGGGGAGAATTCAAGAGCCACCATAGGGTTTCTGATTAGGACAAAGGTGATGCATTTCTCAAAGGCCCACTGGAATGGGAGTATGGAAAAGGATGATGGCACATGGCTGAACACACTGAGCTCTGGTGTCTGCAGGATGTCCAGAGGGAGAAGGGCAATTGTAGTTGGATGTTTGACTTTGAAGCTCAGCAGAGAGCTGGGCTAAAGATAAGGCTTAGCGGTCATTACTTCATGGAGGTAATGGGAGTCAAGGATGTGGGTCAGCATATCTAAGCAGAGTAAGTACAATTACAAAAAAAAAAGACAACATCCTAAGGCTGTTTTGAGGAACTCCAGTAGAAGGTAGTGATAGAGGGGCAGGGAAGGAGTATCCAGAGAGGCAAGAGGGCAATAAAGGACAGAACCCAGAAGCAAAAGGTAAAGCATGTTTCAGGGAGCCAAGAGGGCTTAACAGTAGAGGGATCAAGATTATAGCTACAAAACAACCTTTGAACATACCAATGACCCATTAGAGAACATGATAGAATCACGTGCAGTTGCTAAATTGGCAATCATTCCATTGTAATAACAGAAATAATAATCTTAAATTGATTAAGATCTTCACAGATTTACAAAGAATGTTTACACGTATGGCTCATTTTATACTCACAACACTCGCTAATTAAATGTCTCTGCTGCTTTATATAGATGAGAGAGAAGCATTCAGAGGTCAAGTAAGTAAATAATGATGATAGATGGTCTTCTTAGAAATCCACTGTGTATGAGATATTGTGCTAAGTATATGTACATTTATTTTGCACAATGAGATTGCAATATAGATTTTATGAACTCAAATTTAAGTAAGGTCCAGAGAAGTGAGGTAAATTTTCCAGGCTCACACAGCTAGGCAGTGCCAGAATGGGGCTTTGAAATCAGATCTGCTGGATGTTGATGTCAGTACTCTTTCCACTACTAAAACTTGCCTCATTAACTGTTCAGATTTTCTGGTAAATGCCACCTAAAATTGTTCTTAAATAGCAATTTGTATTCTTGAAGACATTGACACAAATCCAACTTTGCAAACTGAATTAGTTTCCTCTTTGTTTGTGTTGTAATGTAATATGTATACTCCATAGGATATTTTAAGTACAGTATTTAATTGCATAGAAATTGTATATTGAGGGTAAAATAGCTCTCTGATAAAATATTAACCACAGAATTCTATAATGCAAATACTATACTGAAGGTGATACAGGAAAAATGAGGCCTTTCAAAGTTGCCAAAGGCAGTGCCCCAGTTGCTTACCGGTTACTATATTGGTTCTGCACCCGCGTGCACATTTGTAAGACTACTCAGGCTTAGGGAACAAAAGCAATGGGATTTATTTAACAGGGAAAAGCAAAGAATTACTGAAGTCAACATATGGATGTTTACCTTACTTAAAGCAATGTCCAGTCCTTTAAGTCCCAGAAAAGTAACAAAGGTGGTGTCTTCCTGCCACTGCTGAGGTGGAGCTCCTCTTCCAAACAATAGGCCACGTTTCCAAAATGGTGTCTTCCTTCTTCTGCAGATGCTCACCAATCAGACTGCAGGCCAGGTTCCAACTTGCAAGGATGACACAGGACACAGCTGGAAATGCTCCCAAAACTGCTGTGATGCTCCAGCACAGCATCAGGCCAGCAAAACTGTAAACAGCAACTACAGCAGCCAGATGGCCCATCAGACTGCACTCACGAATTTTAGGAAGGTGCCCACTTCGGGCCTCTGCCTTCTTTTGGCTGCAGTAATGACAAAACTGGGAGCAGTTTCCTTCACTTGGCTACTTGCAAAGCCTCCAAAGTCACTGGTCCCAAAGTCCAAAAACGCTCAATCCGAAACTACATTCCGGCGGCTCAAAAACTTCTGGCGTCTGATTTCCAAACTCTCAAACTTGGCAGCTATATTTTCTGCCACTGATTCCTCTATTCCTACATCATGATGACTCTTCTTCCCCTTCTCCTTCAGTCCCTTTTATTTCCCATCAGACTCTCCACCCCAAACTGCAAACTTAGCATTTTCCCTGGGGCTATTCATTCTCATCAGCAAACCCCCTTCAGGGGCAGACAGACATCCACCGGACTTTGGACTCAGCCTGGTTACAAAGGCAGTACTTAATTCCATAAATAGAGTTGAGCACCTTGAGCTAAGGAAGGGGTAAGGAAGAAAGACTGTCTTGTTGAAGAAACTCCCAAGGGATAATTTGTTTCCAAGATGGAGGCTCAAATACATCTCCTAAATATCTTTCTTCCACCTGACAAATCCTTGAACATCTTTAAGTTTGGTAGTGGAGCTGCAAGAGCCTAACATTCAATTCCCACCACATGCATGGTAAAAATAAACTGTGCTCCAGATGACAAAATAGATACAACTTTTTCTTCCAGTAAAATTGATTAATGTTAAGATGTTAAAACTATGTGGCAGGAATATGCAGAATTCTGTGATTTTCCAGCATGCTTTAACGTTTTCCCAGCAAAATATCCATAAAAAAATTGGGAAGGAAGAAAAGAAAAAAGTATAAGGAATATATAAGCTCCAGATACAGGAGAGAAAGTTTACTATGCTAATTGACACTGCTAAATCAAGTCTCCCTCCCCCACCAGAAAAGTGCTCAACTAATGTCTTCATTCCAATTATTAACAATTGAGTTATTTTATGAGGAAGTGTAAATTCAGATGAAACTAACATAGAGCTGATTTTTGTGTATTAATCTGTCTCCATAACAAAATTACCAAAGTTTTTATATTGCTCTAATTTTATTTCCATTTCCAGGAAGCCATGAAGAGTATGGCATTAATTTATAGAAGTTTCAGACTGTAAACTGGATTTACAGTTAGTAAATGAGTTATAAACTAATTATAAAACCAACTGATTTTATAATTTTATTTTTAATCGGAAAGGAATCATATAACCTAAAGTTTGGAAAAAAGAGAAAGTTAAAAAAAAATTATCTTACCTAAGCACAATGGTTATAATTTTGAGGTATTTTTTTCCTGGCCCATTTGTTTTCTAAAGATGCTCTCAAATGGTTGCAAACATACAGGTTTATGTCCTGCTCCTTTTCATTTAATGTTACAGATTACGTAGTTTTCTGTCTACATATTTAACATATTAAAGATTGCATAAACCTTTACTATGATAAACAATACTGTGATGAATGTTCAATTGTATGGCTTGTTTGGCATTTTGGATTAGATTGGTGGGAGAGGGATTACTGGGTGAAAGAGCATGTGATTTTTAATGGCTGTGGGTATTAATAAAGTGGTTCCTAAGTGTTGTACTAATTTATATTATAACTGTAACATAGAAGCTTATCTTTGCCAGTAGTGAATATTACATTCTACAACGTTTGCAAATTTAACATGCAAATGGTTGTACCTTATTGTTTGCATTTGTACTTCTATAAGGTATTTAAAAGCAGCCTCCTTCTGCCCACCATGTGAGTTGACAAGCAGAAAGTATGACACTGAGTGGATTTCATGATCCTTCTGGTTATAATTAAGAGTTTCCCCATTGCCCACCATAGCAAATTAAAATTCCCAGCTCTTGTTTTCAAAGTCCTGGACCAAGTCTCTGTTTCCTTGCCTGTCTTAATGGGTCTCTCCCAATGTGTCCCAAGGTTGCTTGTGAAGATCACCTGGGATACTCAGTAGACACACATGGAAGGCTAGGAGCCCCCTGAAGACCCTTACACTTGCTCCGTCGGTAAGATGAGGTCTCATGGCGCCCTGATAGTTCTTTCTGCATTTGTTGCTTCATGAATCCCCTCAGCTTCTTTTCTTTTAAGGACTTAGATGCCAAGAATAGTCAGAAGAAATTCAAAGCTCATTTAAGAGAGTATTTTCCTCAAGAAGCCTACATAATTAGGCAAGGAAATAATATTTAATACTAAAATGATGAAATATAGTTACAAGTGAATGCTGATAGGGTTTTCCATTTGCAAACATGCTTCACACTTAACTTTGGAGGAAATAGAGCTTTCCAGGGTGAGGGCTTCAAGTGACACAGATTGACTCAGTCCCTAGAGGGGAGACTGGAAAAGTCACATGGAGAGAGTGGTTAGACATGCTGCAAGCTTAGGGAGTGGAGTGGGCCTGGGGGGCAACCTCTGAGTGGGTCAAAGCTGCTTGAATGGGAAAACAGGAAGTTACTGGGTCTGCAGTGTCCCTAAATGCTTCAGGTCAAATTAGAGAAATATTTTCCTCATTTCTGTTGTTAGAAGTATTTCAGTCTCCGATTAACGAAGAAAAAACCTGTCATATAGCATAATGATTTTGATGAATACTAACAAAGCCCATGTAGTATCTTTTCAGTATTTATAATGTGTCTGGCGTGGTGCTAAGTTCTTTAAAACATGATTGATTTCATTTTAATCCTCATGCCACCATCCCGTGGAGTAAATGCCAATATGATTATTGCCATTTTACAGATTAATAAGTTATCCAGAATTTACATCACAAACATCTCAGTACTTTGCTGGTTGCATTCTTATATAGGACTTTAGACTGCCCAAGTCAACAGTGATGTCTTTTATGGGGTTAAAGACTCTCAGCAGGCAGGGCATTGAGACGACCAAATCAAGTAACTGCTCAAAATTGAATGGAAATACAATGAAAGAAAAAGAATGATTAACAGACCTCTTGAGATCCTTTATGAAAAAGTTTGTCTTAACAAACTAAAAAATGAGCTTCTTCAATAACCACCATAATTTTCTGCTGTTGCCTTCTGCCCCTCCCCCACCCCATTGTCAACATACCTGTGTAAGGTTCAATTCCATTTTGTGCCCAGGTATTAATTTAAATTATAAACCACTGAGTTTTTATTTTTCCAAACAATTACCAAATGCCACAAAGTCAGTAACTATTGATCTGTATCAAATGCCTCAATGTCAGTAAACTATTGATCAGTATCCCATTGTGATAAGCACACATTTCAAAGTGCCAACTTGGATGCATTTTAGATAGGTTGAATCTTGGTTAAAATAATTGAATAGCTCTATCCACACCTCTGTATTAATGAGCAGAGAAACATCCTTGATCTAAAACATCATGATGTTAAGGTCATAGAAGACTCCCAAGTGGGCTGATATGGAGTCCTTATAACACACATTTTCTCCGTTTGAATTATGTTTGGGCTTAGATTCTTATTTTCTAGAAAAGGTTTTGTCCATGCTGGGTGAAAGCGAGTGAGTGAGAACTGACAAATCCACTTTGATCTAGCTGGCTCCAGCACCCCTTCCCGAGATTCTATGGGCAAAGAGTAGTTTTCTCCTCACATTCCACCCTCCAATGAGAAGCAATGTTCCATGCCTGTTGTGCAAAGCCTTCATTTCCAGGTCCAAATCCAGCCTATGGAATAAAAATAGTGAGGTTTTTGTGGCTCTGCTGGTATGTCAGAAACTTGGGGAAAGACTCAGAAAGCCCACACGAAACATGGTTCTAAAGACTTGAAGGCATCGCCAGCTTGAATGACAGCCAAGGAGCCCCTCTCCAGGGTTTGATGTGGACCCGTTCTCTCTCATAGGACCAGGATGTTGAAGGAGGGCTGAACACACAAAAGAGTCTGGGCTTCCTTTTTATGGACCACAATAAAATATGTGTCTTAAAAGAAAATGTAAATGAAACAAGAGGAAATCTTAGCTCCGCAAGATGATGTAAAGGGTCCTTTTCCAGCTCCCATGGAACCCTGTAAAAGTTATTAGAAAGGCTCCCTCATATGTGTTTGTTAAAAGTTCTGTTTTCCCAGATTATCCATCTTAGAACTTGAAACTGAAATGCCTTATCCCAATCAAGACAAGACACTGAGCTTCCACTTCTAAAGAAATCCAGTGTGAGTTTCGTCTCTTTCTGTTGTTACTAATCAAGAATACAATTGCTTAGGCAATGCTGCCGGCACTTCCTGCCAAATCTAGGTTAAACCGTATTTCAAGGGCAATTGATTTTAAAGGCATTGATGATAAAGAAAAGAGATAAAGCTATTTTTTTTTTAAACTGAAAAAGAGTGCCATTATTCTGGGAGCTAGTCAAGTTCTTGGAAGACATACAAATATGCACCCAGGAGCGGCTGTGGCTCTTTCAACTTGGCTCTCCCTCCTGTTCCTGGCTTCTTATCAATCCTACACCCACCCCAATTTGCTATTGTTTTATCTCCAGTTAAGAAACTATGCATCTCCATATGTTACAATTCCCACCCCCAACTCTGAACTTAGAAGTGACCTAAAGTTTATCTTGATCCTCTGCACACAGCCGATGAGAGAAAGAGACTCTGGAGATTGGAATATGTAGTAGAATGAGAGAACAGTGCCAGAAAAATTAAATCATGTGTGCATGCCTAGCAGTGGCCACATCAGCCCACTCTGGCTGCATGGGGTGCATCTTCTTGAAATGCCTTTCAAACATCCTCTGAATTATACGAAGAATAAAAATGTAAAAGAATTTCAAACATTATCTTTTTATTTATAAAAAGCCTGCTTTGTTGCTTCATCCTGCTTTATTTCTTGAATTTTGGTGTTGAAAAGACCATAAAAGGCTGATATCCTCTTCTGCTTTATGAATGAGGAAATCAAGCCACCAAGCAGTGGCCAGCCAGAAGCCACAGAGCCTGTGTCAAAACTAAACTCAAAGACCCAAAGCTTTGCAATTTTTATTTTTTTAGCTGACACCAAAAAGCATACCGTATTCCTTTTATAATATGTGGCATGTTTAATTTTTAAAATAAAAGAAGCATTTTTGAATTCTGTATTTGTAAGCCACATTTTTTCCAGATATTTTCCATCAATATTATTCTCTATATCCTATTCATTTGGTATTTCCAGTCTTTTAATTCCCCCGATTCCCACCTCCCCCCATTTCACATTTGTTACCTTTGGTTTTCTCTCTCTAGTTAACTTCTATAACCCATTTGTATCTCTATCTTTCTGCTTCGACATTTTCTTATGCTGCATTTCTATTTTCTCTTTTTAACACATTTTATACTTTTTAAACCCTCTCCATAACCTCGGCCTCTCCCCCAGCATCCCACTTCATCTTGTTTCGGTATGCTCTTTTTCCTCCTTCAATCCTGTTTCTATCAGACCATTTTGCCCATTCTTTACTTTTTATATTCTCATTTTTTGTCTTGGTTCAATGTGACTTCCATCTACATTGCCCTTTCGAAAGCAGTGAGGGAATCTGTGGTGTGTGTGTGTGTGTGTGTGTGTGTGTGTGTGTGTGTGTGTAGACACATGCATTTGGAATTATTTTCTGTGGGGGTGGAGAAGGGAGGGGATATTGAGGGCTACACCAAAGAATGTGTTCATAGAAGGAGAAATGCTTTTCTTATTTTCATCCCTAGGGATGTTAATCAGAACGTTTCTTTTCTAATGCCCATTTAATAAATACAAGTCATCTACATATGTTTCTTATATAAAAGTATCCTGAATCAGTACTGTATGTGTGAAATGTTTCAATTTTCCTAAAACATTCTAAAACTTATTCCAGAGCCATTGTACAAATAGTTAAGGAAGAACAGGATTGCTTTCTGAGTTTCATTTGGACATATTTCAAGTACAATAAACACATGCTAAGATTATGTTTTGAACATCACTAACATGTTTATCAACAATATATGAGACAACTATAAAATTACCACAAAGCATTAAAGGTACTTGCTAAATTACATGTAAGAAAAAGCTAGATGTATAAACATATCATTAAAAAAATAATTTTTCTGGACTTTAGACTTTAAATGAATTAGGTTAATATATTATTAACACTTTGTTTTATTAATTAGAGTATAACATTAAAAATAACTGTGGGAGAGCAGAGTCTTAAATATTTATAAAGGTTTATCCTATCTATACCATTAGGCAAAAAGTTTCCTTCATTCCAACAGTTTCCTACTCAACTCCATGGCTGAGTAATTCAGAGTTGGAAATGAGCCCATGTATAATTGTATACATCGAAGAATCAAATCTTCACAAATACTGAGGACAATAAAGGCACACACTCTAAAATTTAGATGAGAAAAATTTCAAATAATTCTAATTCATTTTTCAGTCTGAAAATTACTTTGTATACTTATATATTAATGAATAAATAAAGACACAAAAAGGAACATCATTACCTTTTAATTATGAGATTTCTACTTAAAACCCTGTGAAAGGATCTTTTCTCACAGACTGTTTTTCTGTCATCTTATATTGGAGAGTTCGCCTGGTGTTTTCCCAAATGACCAGGGTTCAACATCTGCTCTGAAGAAAGATTCTTCTGGCTCAATAATTAAAATACAGTGATCTTATTACAGTTGGAAAAATGATTTATTCATCTTATTATATATTGATTTTTGGCATGGGAGAAAACGGGAGAGATATTAAATGCAATTCCATGGGGCCGAAGATGCGTCTAATATTACCTAATATCTTCAGAACTGACCAGATCAAATTAGACAGGAGTCCAGATTTAGAGAGGCTGACTTGCACAATGAAGAGAGGGGATGTGGGGAGTATTACTGAGCACTTGATGAATCAGCGGGATCAGATGGCATGAAGGACACACACCTGGGGAACACAAATAGCACATACGAATTGTTGACGGACGACCGGGGGAAACCCACAGAAACAAAGGAAAGAATATAAATGAAATGACACATACCACAAAAGAACAGGACCGACCTGACTTAAAAATAGAATAACCATGTGAGGGATCTATTCTGTCTCTCCTTAGATTCAATTATGGAGACTATTTTTAGATTATGTTTGGAAAACTCAACAGGCTGATTTTCTCCCAACAGAATGAACATGGGAATATTGTGTCACATTTAATTCATCATTATTCTTTCTTCACAAACAAATTTATTTCTTAATTCCCCACTCTTCCAATGCCAAATTCTAAATCAATGTATTTAATTGCCTCCTCATCTTAACCTTTCACCTACACATAATTAATCATATAATTAATTACATATAATTATATGTAATTTCTAAAATGATTCCATATTCCTGACCATGGTTCTGCATGTCTTAGTTAGCAATAGAGAACTTAGCATGGTATCATGTACAGATTAACAATGACTTTAATACAAGGGGTAATGATAGATATAAGAAAAGGTGGCATTGGCCATTTAAAATCCATGGGAGCATAACATTCTTGACAAACACAATGTTTATATGTTTTAAAAAAATATCTCCAATACTATTTATAATGAGGACATTTTGGAGAATAGTGCCTAGAGAGAAAGCTATCCATATTTTTTTTAACAATGAAGTTTAAAAATTTTTTCTGAGGAATGGTTTTGTTTCTTAAAAAAACACAGTGGCTTCTGCTGCTAACAACTTAAATATGGAGAGAGGAGTGTGTTAAGACAGAAATAAAAATAGATTGCTGGTTTTTGTAGCTTTATAAATCATGAAATCAAGGTCAAGAAAAATTAAGAGGGAAAAAGTCAAGACACAGAACGAAAGATTGAAAGGGAATGCAAGGAATTGCCTTTTAAAATCAATACATCAATAACTTATGAGCACAAAGAATTTCTTGGTTCTTTCCAAAAATGCAGATCCTATGAGACCAAAATTGAATTCTCAACCTCCCTCCAAAAACTAATTCTTTTTTTGTCTCACTATTTTTTTTTCCATTGGTACCACCTCTTCCAGAGTCCCAGGCTGAAAATGAGTGACTTTTGGCTTCTTCTTCATTTGACATCTAAGGACACCATGCCATGTGCATTCTGCCTAAAGACTCTCTGCTCACTGACCACCACCCTGTATTTCTTCACTCCAGGAATGGATCCCTGTTTCCCATTCCTCCCTAGGTCATCTGAATATCCACTACTTATCTCATGTGCAGAGGGGGATAATGTGTCTAGCATAAATCCTCATGAACAGCACAAACCTTCTCTTTGGTCAACATATCTCCAGTTCCTCTTAAACCAAGCACCAGGTGAATAGTTTTAAAGCACCTCAGCTGCACATGCCGGGATAACACCCCGCCCCACACTTAAGCAGGCTGGTGCTCCAGGCCAGGATTCTGTTTCCTGTACAGCTCTCCCTGCTCAGCCCAGGACATCCAGATCCCACCACAACCCTGTCTCGTGGTATCCTCTCAAACTGTAGTCTGCCCTGAGTTTATCCTCCTTTGTGTTTCTTCACAAATTGGTGTTGGTTATCTTTCTTGTGGGCATTTAAACTTGCATTGTTAACTTTAGAAGTCTCATGAATCTAAGACAGACTTCAAGTAATCATAATCCTTTTCCATCTCCCAAAGATCTAACAGGGCCTATTAAATGCTTATCATGGCCGTAAGTGAGCAAATAAGAAAACACTGTGCCTTTAGCACACAACAGGACTTTTTCCTTTTGGCCTTTTGGTATTTGCCAAAATAGAATTCTATCAAAATGAAAATATTTAATTTCATTTGCCAAAGCAAGATTCTAATCATTAAGATTAAAGAAAGAAAAAAATAATTTATGGTTTCAGATATTTTTGAAGGGGTGAGACGGCTTTTATAACACTTTCAGACAACAAATGTTAATGATAGTTATTGACTACTGATGACTTATTGTGTATTAGTCTCTATAAGGGCATCCATTGACTTAATCTTTCTAATATTCACATAAAGAATTGCTAGTACTCTTACTTTGCAAATGGAAAAGCTGAGAATCAGAGAGAAGAAGCTACTTGTTACACAGCTAACATGTTTGTTTCAGGACAAGAATTTGGACCAAGGTAGATCTAGCCCTGTCTTAGACTGCCCGGGTTACCATAACATCATACCACAGGCTAGTATACAGAATTTTACTTTCTCACAATTTCAAGGCTGTCTGTCTGAGATTAGGGTTAGCATGATTGTGTTCTCATAAGGGTCCTCTTCCTGGCTTACAGATGGCCCCTACTCTCTGTTTCCTCATGTGAAACAGAGCTCTCTCTCTCTTCCTCTTCTTAGAAGGCTACCAACCAAATTAGGACCCCACCCTTATGACCTAAAAGCCCTGTTTTCTAATGCAGCTAAATTAGAAGTTAGAGCTTGAAAATATATATCTTTGGGAGGGGCACAGACATTCAGTCCTTATCAGTCTCTAAAAAGTTATGATGATAGGCACTGAGCATTAGAAAATAAAATCCAAGAAATCTGCTCCCAAAAATGAATGGCTCACCCACAAATTCATACAACTTCCAACTTCCTTACTCTCTTCTAGCCATTCAGCATTTGTGGGTCATTCACCGTAACACCCACCTCCAAATCCCACCTTCTCAATAGACAAGGACGTCCAACTTTTAAAAACAGAGTGAAGATCTCTAATCCATACCATTCTGGATTTCTTGGAGGTTTGGGGGTGTGAATTTAGAGAGCCCCTTGCTTGACAGTGAGAGACATAGTAAGGAGAGGTTGCACAGAGGCTGGGATAACCCTGCTTTTCAGGTGGTAACAAAGCCCTAACTCCCTAGTGCTAGCTGTACCTCCTTGTTGGCACAATAGCAGCGGGGAGACAAGCCATAAAGACTTACCTAGTTCTGGGTGGCCCCATAATGAAATCTCAGAGTGTCAAAGGGTGGACAAGTAGAATAATTTGCTATAAGACAGCTGAAAAATTCAACTTACTGGTGTGCTGGAATATGAACCAGGCTTCCAGTGTTCAGATTCCTAATGAAAATATTATTGGCACTCTATTTCTGCCTTAGAGAATCTAGTCCAGTGCCAGAAGGATTCAGACAGTTCTGTATTTTTATCCTCCCCTGCTGTCACCTCTCAATGATTATTGATATTTCAGAAAAGGGAGGTATTGCTACAATTACGACTTTCATTAAAAACATATTTTACAAATGTTTTTGTCCTTTTAAAATTTTTTTCTTATTCATTTTATCATTTTTTTGGTTTGTTTTTAAATTTTTCCTGTAGCAGTTTGCTTGGCTGTTAGATTTTTGTTGACTTGTTTATTTAACTTTATCTTTACTCCACTGGAAATTATTTATAGTGGTAGTGTTTTTCTGTAGTGTCCTGGTCTAAATGCTCCTCTTTCTCTTTTTTAATTGGTAAGCTTTTACTAGATATTAGATATTATTTATTCATTTGCTTGTTTTTTTTATTGAGGTGATGTTGGTTTACAATATAGTATGTTTTAGGGGTGCAAGTTCATGAACCCCTCTTGACTGCTTTGATAGCATCAGTTTCTCACTGAACATGCAGTGACAGATTGCTCTTTATCCTAACAGTGCTAAAATCAAGTGTTGTCCATTTCTACTTACAGTCTGTGTTCTTAAGTATTCTTGCTTTCAATTTCCTCTATCCCTTTTCTTTCTTTTCTACACTTATTCTCTTCCACATCTAATTAATTTCGAGGACTTGGCACCCTTTATCTGGTTTATCACAGTTATTATGTATTTTGGTATTGTAACTTTTGCCAGATGCTACTTTCCAAGATTACATCATCTGCAAATTTAATGGTACACACAAAATTTCACCATCTAAGTTAATAACAAAAATTATTTTGGGGGAAAATTGATCAAGTTAATTGTGAATACATGATGTAATTTTCTACTTGGATAGAAGATTAGGAAATTACTATTGAACCTTTAAACCAACAATATATTAAGAGAATCATTCACCATGACTAAATGGGATTCATTTCAGAGATGCAAAGTTGGCTCTACATATACAAATGAACCAATATCATTTATATCATTTACCATAACAATAAAAAATAGATTAAAAATTGTGGTCATTTCAAAAGATAGTGAGAGGCATTTGGCAAGATGAAACATCCATTTATGATAAAACTCTCAATAAAATGGCAATAAAAGGAACATGTCTTAAAATAAGAAAGACCATATATGACAAACCCACAACCAATATTATACCCAGTGATGGAAAAACTGAAAGCATTTCCTCTAAGATCAGGAACAAGGCAAAACTGGGAAAGAAGAGGTAAAACTATCACTATTTGTGGATGACTTGGTAATATACATAGAAAATCTAAAATATGCTACCAAAAAGATATTAGAAATAATCAGTGAATATAGTAAAAGGACAGGAAACATTGTCAATACACAGAAATTGATTACATTTCTATATGCAAACAATGAGTTAGAAGAAGAGAATTTAAGAAAACAATTTCGTTCACAGGATGAAATATCTGGAAGTATTCTTAACAGAGGAGGTGAAGGACATATACACTGAAAACTACAAGATGCTGTCAAAGGAAATAAAAGAAAACACAAAGAAATGGAATGATAACCCATGTTCATAGATTGGAAGAATAAATATTGTTAAAATGGCAATGTTACCTAAAGTAATTTACAAATTCAACACAATGCCTATATAAAACCCCAATGTTCTTTTCAAGGAATAGAACAATTGTAAGATTTGTATGGCACTAACAAAGGATAGAATAGCCAAAGCAATTCTGAGAGAAAAGAGGAAAAATGTAAGTACTACACTGACTATAAACTATACTACACAGTGATAGTAATCAAAATAGTATGGTATTGGGTCAAAAACAGAAACACAGATCAATGGAATAGAACCCCTGTGAGAATCTAAAAAACTGGTAAAAACAACTGTTGGAGAGGAGGTGAAGAAAAAGAAGGCACTCATCCATTGTTGGTGGGAATGCAATTCAGTACAGCCTCTATGGAAAATGGTATGGAGAGTCCTCAAAAAATTGAAAATGGAAATACCATACAATCCAGCAACCCCACCCTTAGAATATGAAAACACTTATATGAAAAGATTTCTGCACTTCTATGTTCATAGCAACATTATTCACACTAGCCACGTCATGGAACCAACCTGAATGCCCATTGACAGATGACTAAATAAATTGTAGAATGTATACTCAATGGAATACTACTCAACTATTTTAAAAATTGAAATAGTGCCTTCAGGAATGAAATGGATGAATCTGGAGATGAGTATGCTAAGTGAAATAAGCCAGAAAGTAAAAGGCAGTTAGTTACCAATTAGTCTCACTAATTTGTGGAATATAAACAACCAAAGAAAACAAACTGGAAAACACCAGGATAATAAATTATAGATTCTGTGAAACGCATACTGGTTACCAGAGGGTATAGGGGCAGGAGGAAAGAGAGACTAGGGGACATAGGGTAGTGGAGCTAGAGGGTTTTGCTAGAGGGTAAGTGAGATGTGCACATACAGAGGTGTGAAGTTAGGCTCTCAAAAATACTTAGTGTAAATGATTGGTAAATCAATAATTTTTTTTTTTTTTGCGTTCACACTAGCAGTGTAAGAGGGCTGCTCTTTTTATTATTTCTGTTTTTTTTTTCTTATTCCATTTTTTTTTATTGTTATTTATGTCTTTTACATTTTGTATTCCCCTTGGGCAGCCCACCACCAATTCACCCGTGATCCTTCTCCATGGTGGCCTGTATTCTCCTCTCTTCCATTTTGTGCCCTTATCCTCCCCTCCCCCCACCCCCCACCCCCACCGCTGAGTGTCTCTCTCCCACCCAGCCTCCCTATAGTCCTGTTATAAGTGAAACCATTCGATATTTTTCTTTTTCTTTCTGGCTTATTTCACTGAGTATGATTCCCTCTAATTCCATCCATGTATCTGCAAATTGCATGTGTTTATCTTCTTTCCATG